>JAJHUR010101102.1:0-45417 GCA_027495735.1 Lutjanus campechanus | reverse complement strand
ATATAGCGCTTTTCTAGTCTTATAGACCACTCAAAGCGCTTTCACAATTACATCACATTTACCCCATTCACACACACTTTCACACACTAATGACAGGTGGCTTCTTCTTCTACAGAAGACCCAACCTGTACATCAGAACTCATTCACTCACATTCATACACCGGTGGCGCAGCACCGGGAGCAGTTCGGGGTTCAGTGTCTTGCCCAAGGACACTTCGACATGTAGACTAGAGGAGCCGGGAATCGAACCACCAACCCTTCGCTTGGGAGACGACCCGCTCTACCACTGAGCCACAGCCGCCCCGTAATGATATGAATATGAATATAGGCATTCCTTGAGCTCTTGGCTCGCCCTTTGGTTTGCCTTGAGTACAAAAAGTTTGAAACCCACAGTTTTAAACCAAGATTTGATCGTTAAAATGTACCAGGGAGTTTATTTTCAAGTGCTTTGCTACTTTGGAAATATTTTGAGTCCTGTAAAAAGGCTTTTCATTTCCAGGTAAGCTTTGTATGGCTCTTTAACTTTTTTAGACTTTTCGTCACCATCATGAACAACAACAGCACTCAGTGTGTACAGAACATACTTAAAAACAAACATAAAGTGGGACTTTGGATTTAATATCTACAAATTATAGACATCATGCAACCTGACTGGGTCTGGAGAAAGTATTAATTGGTTAAAAAAGGTCATAAAAAATAGACAGTTTGCAGTATACAGGACTGCTGAGATCGAGATAGAGACGGGAACCACCTGCCTCCCTCCTCAGCACACAGCAAGCAGTGGAGCAGTTGCATCTTGAAGTCAACAGAGGACAGAAGCGAGCACATGTCCTCTGTTAGTACGAGACAACAGTGGAGGAGCTCTCGCTGAGGCAAACATTCAGTGAGATAAGACACACAAATGCCTTAAGCACCCTGAAGTTAATCAGAAAAGCTTTCTGTATACATATCAAACAGGTCCCCCAAAATAAAATCCAGCCAGCTCCCGTTACGTAATCCAAACAATCAGCCAGCTAGCACATCCCACAGAGGAGAGAGAAGCGTCGGAGAAGGAGGAAGAGACAGAGAGGAAAAAGGCAAAAATAAATGAAAGTCAGGCTGTCCTGACTGATGATGTGATGCTGTAAACAGGGAAGCTTTTTTCTAACAATTAAAGAGCAGAGGCTTATTGATTTCCAATGGTGCTCTCCAGTGACTTGCTGGCTGTCACAATGAGGCCCGCGGTAAGGTGACCATGTCTCTGCTCAATGTGATAAACCTTGCATGTCATCAGGTAGGGAGGACGCCGTGCACCCCCCCTTTACCTGCCCCCACCCTTGCTGCCTCCCAGACTGCTGCTACAGCATTTATCACAGAGGCAATGTGGAATTATGGGGCCGCTTCATTTAGTAATGAAGTCACCAAGGAGTTGGCGAGTGCAGCCAGCACATACCAACATACTAACACAGAAGGGAGGAAGTCAAAGTTAAGATCTATCGAGTATACTGTAAATGTTTAAAAGTTCAGTGCCTGTGCCTGTTTGCATAAAAGCACAAGTTTCTCTTAACTTTATGGATGCCTTCGGAATAAAAATAGTTAGCATGAAATCACCCTGAGGATTTCCTTAGGGTGACTTAAGGGGACAACCCTTTAATTTTTAAGTATTTGTCCTTAGCTTCTTGAATATTCCCTTATCTGTTGCTAGAAGGTCCTTAGCAACCATTTTCATCTGAATATTATAAGGGACCCATAACAGTCCCTTAAAAGTAAAATAATTTAAGACAATGTTTGTATTGAGACTGAAGAAGAGAAGGAGGAGGAGATACCAAGATAAATTTTTATTCAGGTCAGAGAAAACCTACTGGACATGATGAACGATCCTAGAAAGTACATTAGCACTAGCTGCTTACCATGTCTCACTCTGTCTCATATTGACAGTAACTTATATTGAAACTCACCAGTTGGCTAGATACGTTTGGTTAGATAGCTACAAAGTTGCTAATGCAAACATCAAATCAATACTCTAACAAAGAGAGTATTATTGGTCCCTAGAAATAAGGAAAACGCTGAGGACCTTCTAACAACACATCAGGTAATACTTAGTCGCTGAGGGTAAACACTTTAAAGGTTTTTCCATTATAACATCCTAAGAAAATGCTACAGAAAAGAATCTGATTCATAAAATCACCCTTAGGCATCCTGACATGAACATTTAAGGGAACCCTCAGCCCAGTGGTTCCCAAACTCCCTTCCAGAAGACACAAAAAGTTCCAGCCTCCAACCACAAAATTTTTAATCAGTCATTAACAATAATTGGGGATGGAACTGCAGTGCATTGGCTCTGTGCCCCCCAGCAGGGCCCGCCCCCCAGATTGGAAACCACTGTCTTTGCTTAAGTGGTTTTACGTGAACGGGCGCAGGTGCTCATAACCACCCAGATTCTTAATGAAATATGAATTTGTGGGTGGTGGATTTTTTTTCCAGATGACACCTTGGCCGACAAGGCAGTCATGCAACTCAATGTGTGGCTTTACAGGCATCATGGGAAGTGGTGGCAGGCTAGATGAGGGGTCAACTCCAGTCTTACTCTGGCGATAAACAACCATAAATCAGAAGACGAGCTGTCACTCCAGTAGATCCAACATGGGCTGACCCACGCCGCCTCACACACATACACACACAGACAAATGCTTGTAACGTGGGGAGGAAAATAGAGAAAAGGCCCACGCAGATTGATTGGCTCTTTTAAATGAGTGGCAGTGGGGTTATGTTGATCGATTCCATGGATAATTGACTGATTCTGGTGTTGTTAGAAGTGGAGTAACGACTACATGTCAGCACTGTGATGTGACACAGCCCGTAGGCATCATAAGTTATAGACATGGCTTGGAAACTGAGAAGGGAAGTTGATAACATGCAAAGAAATCAGTCAGCAACAAAACATCTTTTAGCCACTTAAAAATAGGCCCATTGAAAAAGATCACATCGGTTTAAGTGTATGCTACATTTAGAATATTTTCACCACTTTACTTTGCTGTCAGACAGCCTTTGCTAATGAGAAACCATCATTACATAAGCCAAATATCATGTCACTCAATCAGACTTCAGTCATTTTAAGCTTTCAGAACGTGGGAGATGCTGGTCTACTGCTGCATCCAGCGGTTTGTGCTCCCATGTTCTACGATGAAAAATTACTGTTTTTGCATATGGAGTTCGGTTGGTGTGGAGAGAGCAATGTTTAGACTCTATAACAGTAGTTTCCCCATCAGAAAAGGCTGCCTGACAACAAAGTTAAGCAGTGAAAATGTCCACAGCAGTACAGTGCTTAGCTTCCTTTCTGCTTCTCCAAATCGGGAGCATGGCCATTGCCGTCTTCTGAAGACAGTACTCTCACTATTGATAACTAACTCATAAACCCCACTTTAAATTATCCAAACTGTGCCTTTAAACAGAATTAGCAGACAGATTGTGCCAAGAGGTCATAACAATGTGCTTGATAAAAACACTTGAAGCTACAGAAAGCCATAGAAAACGAGAAAATTTGGAAACTATCACCCATAGCCGAAATCCACAAAAATGATCTTGTTTGCCAAGCTCATTTGCGTTGTATTTTAGTATCAAGTCCTGGATGAAATGCATGCTGCATATAAATACCCCCTTTTATTGTCACTTGAAGTAAAAGTTGATTGGAATTTTTATGGTTGAGAATTCAGCCAAATGGAGAGTCTTCTCATCTAATATTCCTACACCTCCGCCGGCAAGTCTCCATTCTCTCAAGACTAGACCAATCAATGAATGAACTTGTTACTCAGGCATTAAAAGGCAAAGCCATGCAGGAGTAGTAGCCCGTATTTGGAAACCATCCCGCTTTGTGACACAGCAATTCACAGCTGTTCAGAATTGTCAGTTGGCACCAGGAAAATGAGAGATGAAAACAGAAAAGGAGAAAACAGCAAACTACAATTTCAAGATTATGAGTTTTCTATAGATTTATGACAAGATACAAATGAGAAAAAGGTCCAGAAAATGCCAAATCTCTTTGGAGCGAAGGAGCCCTCCCCTATGGTAAAATACAGCCAGCTTTATTATGCCAAGAGGTGGCCACTGAGTGGAGGAAAGGACACTGATGCATAGAATGCAAAGCGACTTTTAATTATTCTTGGGAAAAGAGCACAAGCCCTTGGCTTGTTTACCACTTTACCGGAAACAGCTTATGATTGCTTCGTAATTATCTCCTTGATAATGTAAAATTTACCCCCCCCACCTCCTCTCCGTCCACTCCTTTCCGTACAACACCACGCAAAAGTGATCAAGCATTCATCATTTAGCCCAAATGTTTTAACTTTTATTTGGGGGAGGTGGAGGGAGGGCTAATAGATTATGGGTAATGAAGCAGCTCCAGCAGTAACACAAATAGGACTTGTTGTGAAAGACACAGGCTGAGGCACGCCTGCGCTGCAATAATCAGTCTCTCTTTTGTCTCATGATAAGCCGAGAGCCTAACCTTCACCCAAAGAGCACATCATTTCCCCTATGAGAGACTTAATGAGACATTAGCCATACTAACAAATGGTGGACGAGAAAGTGAAAGTGACTTTCCAGGTAAAGGCCGTTTGCTTGACCATAATCAGTCCCCAAGTGCAGCTAAAAGATGGAAACAACTCTGAGTCTCCGTCTCAACAGCTTGCTGTGGCTTTTATGACGGGCCTCCCAGGGCCCATCGAATGGCATGTAACATCTTAATATCCCTCAAATAGCACAGGTAATCTGCTTTTGTTGTCGGCTCGTCTGCTGTGATACAGACAATGCTGTTTGTCCATTTGGGCTTGTAATTCTGTTTGGGTGTAGCAAAGAACTCAAAAACAATTGCCACTAAGCTTGGGCATGTTTGCGAACACTTGTGATTTACTTATTCTATTGAGGGTTATTTAAAGCCTCTGGAGATGTGGCTTTAAAAAGTAGAAATGCACATAAGATATCAAAGTTTAGCGTCAAAGATCACACAGATTTGAGTGAAAATAACCATGCATAATAATTGTAAACCAAATTTTAAAAAAAAAATCAATTGGCTGTTTAAACCAATTCTCAGACTGTGTAGGTGTGGCAGATCAAATTTGATTGACAGCTCCCTCAGGAGTCCAACACTGAAGATAAACATTGGAACCACTGCTGTAGAAGAGAGCAGCAAAAGCAGCAAAATGTATTTAAGGAAAAAAAAAAAGAATATCAGTTTAAGTGTACACTATATTTAGAATTTTTTCACTGCTTTGCTTACTTTGCCATCAGACAGCCTTTTCCGACAGGGAACCGAAGCCACCATCTATGCTGTCTTCAAAGCCACAGTCATTTTCCCTGGCAGAACACAGGGGCTGCTGGACTACCACTGCCTCGATTTGTCAGTTTATTTGTGTAAAAGTAAAATCACTGTTCTTTCAAAGGAGTTTTGGTGGCTGTGAAGAAAGCACAGATTCTCTTTTTTCAGTTCAAATCTGGTATCTGAAGTTAGATAATTGCAGACACCGATACCAGTGCTCTTTTTCTTTGATTATCATCATTATCAATATTATTATTATCATCATTATCAAGAGTAGTAGTAGGAGTAGTAGCACACATGCACATTCAGACCATCTGGAAAGCTTGTGTAGTTTGTGTAATGCAACTTGTGCACTGGTGTTCTTCCTTCAACCATTGTGGGGCGCTGTACGATTCCGGCTTGTGGCATTCACATGAGCAGCTGACGGGCCGAGCTAGCCCTCATTTGCATAACTGCATTGCTGAGAGTTTACTGTACATTTTATGTTCCAGACAACAACTGTTACTGTTTGCAGGCACATTTGTAAAGTGACTGTCATGCTTTTGTAACCTGTTAACTCAGTCATTGTCGTTGTTTGTGCTGGTTTAATGTTACCACATGAGCAACGTGTCTAGTGCATTTCTAAATTACTAAAAAGCTTCAAAAAGCAACACAGAACACTGCTATCGTTTACCATAAAGCATGGAGTTTGCAATGCATTTAAATCCTATTTCAGATCACGTCATTATGCGTCTGGCATTATTGAAATGTTGGATCGTGCGTCGAAAATACTTTTTCTTTTGTGCAGCACAGAGTGGTTTGGAGATATGGGACTAAAGACACAGTGGTGGATGGATAAAGAAAGGAAGTGACGAGCCGGCGCGTGAAGGGGCCCTGTTCCCCCGCCGGGCCTCCCAGCTCAATTAGCTCAGCTCATCCCGGCTTTCTGCTGATGGGGAAAATCAGCAACACCACACTGTACCGTACAGTCCAGGGAGTCTGGCCTGTTAGTGAGTGAATGAGTGAGTCAGTGTGCACATTATGCGCATGTTCATGTCTCACATGCAGATTTTGCGTTTGTGTATCCGTGTGTGTATGTGTGGGCTGTCTCATCTCCGTTAGACTGGAGCCCCACAGTGCTCTCTGTATCAAAACACCTGAACCAATTAGGCTACACTCTCAAAAAAAAATTATCCCTAAAGCCACTTACAGTAATGTCATAAACAGTCATGCAAAACTGAAGTTATAAGAGAAGTTTGTCTGGATTCACTTATTGAGATTAAAAAAAAAAAAAAAAAAAAAAAGATGTACTGGAGGGAGACCAAGACCAAAAAGTCTGGGTTATGGATTATGAAACTCCCGCCAGAGACTAGAAAGGTTATATTCCAAACACTTTTCTGCCAACAACTCTAGGCTAAGAAACAAACTTCTTCATGTCTAAATGTTGAACTCTCAGTCAGCACCAGCAACAGGGAACAAAAAAAGAAAACGATTAAAACTTTTGCTTCACTCCTGTGGTAATCAAACTCCTCTGAGAGCATTTTAGCACAGTGTTACCCCAACTGTGAAGGTACTTCAGGTCAGAGATTCTAGTTTGTTCTCTTTTTTATTTTTTTAAATCAGGCCAGGGCCCCTTACAAGATGAAAAATACATCAGGGACCCTCTCATGTAGGATCCTTAGATAAAACTGAAAAACAAACCAATATTTGCACCATGTCTATGCAAAACACCCACAACATACATACATGTACGTTGAGAGTGCATTTGTGCTTTTAGTGCATACATACAGTGAAATACAATGTGGATTGATTGATTGTAAATAATATGCCATGAAAAATATAAAAGGCACTTAAAGTCTTAAATCTAATTATCTGAATTCTAGGCCTTAAAATGTCTTAAATATGATTGTGACAGGTCATAAAAATCGAATTATGAAGTTAATATTACTTTTTAAAGTTGGATTTAACTTCAGTTTAACTTTTATGTGTGTCTTTTATGTGTTTTGGAGGGAAGAAAATGTATTGATCATGCTGGAACAACAACACAATGGTCTAAGAAAGTCTCAGATTTAACTTAATGAAACTTTGGATACAATAGGCCGATAAAATTGAAGGAAGGAAAGGAAAAAGTTCTCAATAAGTAACAATACCACAGTCATGTGATGTCTACTGCGGGCTTGAGCTTATTTCAGTCTTCACTGCAATTTTTATTTTGAACAGTCAATCTCATGTTGAGATGAGCACACGGATCTATTAATACATCTATGAATCCACGCCGTCTCTCACACACACACACACGCACGCACGTCAGGAACTGATTGGTCGACAGATTCAACCCAAGGCATCTTGGGATTGCCAGAGGGTGGCTAACAACATGCTGACAACAACTGTTTTCATCATGGAAAAATGGATAAATAACTACAGAGGACATTCAGTGTTGGATCCATTTTACCACCTCTCTAAAAAGCAATGACGCTGCAGTTCAAGGCCGGTTTACAAAGTTTCTGACAGGGATACGATCACACTAGAGCAGATGTTGTAAAAGGCACAAAGCTAACGTTGGCCTTTCGTCCTCAGCTTACTTCAGGGCTCAGCCTGTCACTTCTCTGGTACTTTGCAAACAACAGACTAGACTTTTGTTGGTGTTGAGAAGCTGCAATGTTTCTTAAGTGACAGACTGAAGCCTGGACTGAACATTTACTGCCAGACTGACAGCTTACTACTAAGTTTAACTTTCTGCTCCGCTATGAGCTGCTCCATCACTCAGTCTACTGCCTGCTGACCTATGTTTATGAAAGTATGCTTCATTACCATTATCACTTATGACCGACTAGAAGTGTGTGGTGGTGTCTGTATCTGCAGAGGTCCTGCTCTCTGCCTGTATTTCCTTATTTTTCTCACTACTTTGCTGTGCTTGAGATACTTAACCAACCCAAAGCATTGCTATATGGTGTCCTGGTATCTTTTTGGTGCTTTTACGAACAGCTCGGACAAATCCTGCTGATTCTACCTTTAAATGAATCAATCTGAAAACTTTTCACAGATCCCCTGGCGGAGTGTCACAGACCCCTATTTGAGAACCACTGCTGTAGATGGTCTGCTTGTGTGATTTAGTGCATAAATCATTGAGATGGTCCCTGGATGTGCTTTTGGGGTGTTCTGAAGAAAAAAAAAAAAAGGCCAAGGTCTGAAGGAGGCAATCCATTGCTTTATGACGGTGTTCGGAGGCAGGGGCTGGGACCTTTTCGGAGACGTGATACACATGCGTGTCTCACAGGCAAAGTGAGATGGAAAAGAGCGCTCAGCGTTGAAAAAATTACTGAAATTGCTCGGCCAGCACAACTCAAGGCCAAAATCTACTTAATCATGGAATAAGGACAGTTCTGAAAAAGACAGTGTAATATTCCTGCATGAAAACTGCCCTCCTCTGCTTCAATTGGTGACCTGCTCACACAATACATTCACCTGACAACACACACTCATCTCACCCTCTGCTGTAACTCTTCCCAGAAATTAATACACCCCTCACACATGCTCAGTCTGCCTTAAAAATACAGCCAAGAATGCTGCAGTGCGCCAAGTAACTAGCTAAACAAACAAAGTAAATACACTGATAATGCCGATGATAACATCCAAGGCGAAATGAAAGGATGAAGGTCAGTAATTGAGAGAAGGTGGGGAGATAGAAGCATGGTGTGGTTTGTTTTTCTCCTGGCAGGGGTCCATCTGGGCGCGTGCGGCGGGCTCCGGGGCTGTGTAGGAGCACGTCTGTGCAGAGGTTAAGAAAAGCAATTAATCCACAGCGGAGATAATCAAAGGAACCTCCCCCTCTAGACACCTTGGTGGGGGAGGAAGAGACAGAGAGAGAAGGGAGGAGAGAGAAATGGAGAGACAGAGAGGAAGATGGGAAAATACTTGTTTACAGGCACTGCTGGCGCGATCAAAAGCACAGGGGTTCAGCTCTGCCACCGGGGCCCTCCGTTTCAGGTGGAATTGATAACACTTCAGATGTACAATTCAATGTTTGTGAGAGTACTTTTACCTCCCGGTGAGAAGGCAAGGATTTTTCACAGTCTAAGCTGCATTTCCTTTCATCTCAGATTTTGCAAGGTATCAACAGATTGTCAATGTGAGGAAGACATTTTTCCCACACATAATCAAAGAATGTAGTCTGGTAGTGCCTGCGCTCCCTCTGCGAGAAGGCTAGAAAACAAGATTAATATCTCTGGAAACTAATATTGTGATTACGTTAATTTATCTGTGAAACAAGCGCCTCACAGGGACATGACAAAGACTGGAAATTAAACTGAAAGATATTCCATCAAAGTACACCAACACTATTTATATTCCCTCTCTCTTAACTAATGTACAGTATGTATTCCTCTGTGGTGGTGCAGTAGAAAGGCCTCTCCTGCTGAAAATATTAGATTTAACTAATGACATGACTAAATTTTTTAATTCAAAGGGAAATAAAAGCTTGTTGCTCCCTCTGGTGGTTCACATCTCCCTCTGGAATTCAAGTGAAGTATGCTCTGGGAACATGTATTTATGTTTATGATGTGATCAACAACCTTGCTTTAGTGTAAGGTTGTCAAAAGTATCAATACTCCAATACTTTTTCAATACATATTTAAAACAATACTAACATTTGATAGTATTGACAGCATCCAAGCTATAAAAAACAGGATATATAAGGGCTCATTTACATGACAAAACATAAAAAAGCACATAAGATAATAAAGTACTACATGTATAAAAACAAATAGGACATTACGATCAGTTTAGTCTTTATTGTTCTGCCTGAAATTTAGATTGCAGCAGAACCAAGCAGTGTTCAGCACTGTGTGCCTACTAGGACCTTTTTCTTTTTGCTATGGTATCGAAATCAGTATCAATTATAATTCTTTTATACTGTATCAAAGTTTGAAAAGCTGGTATTGTGACAACCCTACTTTAGTCTCTGCCAAGACACTCTGCCCATCTCCTCTCCTTTGTGCTCCTACTGTGCTGTTAAATCTTTAAAAATGACCAAGGAGAGCAACAACCAAGGATCCAAGCAGCATCACACTTAGGCACTGTCATGTCAGTATTTGTTGGTATGATGCTGTTGTTTGAATTATTTAAAATCATGTCAAAGTCATGATTGGTTGAAAAAACCCTACTGTCCTTCCTCACTAAGAAATAGGGATGGGCGATACCAAACTTAAAATTCGAAACCTATACTTTTTGTCTTAAGTAGGTAAAATGGGTAGGTAATTTGATTTGACAAAGTGATGCAACACCGTGGAAAACATGCCTCCCAACCTTTTTACAATGTGCGTACAGTATATTTACAAAAACAATCATTTTATCAGTCATTAAATATCTTTTCTTCGTATTGTATTCAATTAAATGCTATATCAAAAAGCAAACAAATCAACACATTCTGGTTTCTATTTATTTTTTACACGATGTCCCAACTTTTTTGGAATTGGGGTTGTAACTTTCAGGGTGTGTTGTTTCTAAATGTTTGAAGACGTGACTCGATTACTTGATACAAATGGCGCATATTGTAATACTGCATCTTGTATTTTAATCTGCAGGTGAAAAGAACCACCTTGCCACATTATTTTTCCTTTTTGCTATATATTAAACTCACAAGTTTGATGCAGAAGTGTGTGACACTCTACAGGTGCATGTTCTTTAATGTCTCATTTCCACAGTCATGTGACACAAAATACAATTTTTTCAGGGCCGTTTATTGGCACAAACTTTTTATAAAAGAACTGAAAAAGTCTGGAGGTGATGCAGCAGTCCACATTTTGTATTTATGCAATGTTCCATCGTCTTGTTTAGTTACTCATAACCCATCAAAACACTGCATTTGAAAACTAAAGCAACAAGAAGAGTAACACTATAACAAGAGCCAAAATGCAGCTATATGTTGACTTTAGAGTATGTAAACATCATGCGGCAAAAACTCACTGGCAGACGGTTAGCAGGTCAGCAGTGAGTAAGTGGCGCCACTTTCACAAAGTCTTGATTAGATAATTACCCATCCATATCTTGGCAATATGTTGCAGGGGAACAACACGCTTCTCATTAAACCGCCGACAGGCCCTGCTCCTGTGGGCTGCCATCAAAAGCAAGGTGTTCAGCAGGCACACACTTGTTGATTGAAAACAAAGAGATGTGCCAACATGGAAATTAGATATAGTCCTTTGGGGGTAGTTGTAAGGGGTGGGAGTAGTTTTAGGTACACAGAGCAGATCATGGACTGAAACCGTGACAAACAATAAGTGAGTTTCTGGGACACGGAAAAAGTGATTCTTTGACTTTCCTGCATTTGTCCATTTTAATCCTAATTTGGAATGACCAGCTCACCTCATGAAAAAACATGATATAACTCAACCCACAGTCAATAACAGCTTTTTACATCCTGTACCACCTCCGAAAATACTGAGCTCTCCGAGCCCCACCTTACTGCTTTGTACCATTCAGTGCTAGCAGGTGCTGTGGACACTTCACCGGTGCTCCTTAACTCGCCACTATATCATTTGTGCTTGGTTCACTCTTGTGCACTTCATTTTTAACACAGCTGCTCGAAATATTCTCCTCCTGATCTGCATGTCTCCTCGTAATAGTTTCCCATGTGGTGCCACGATTGCAGTGTTTTTGAGGTATTCATTTTCAGTGTCCTTATTTGTCCTCCGCTTACCATCTTGCTGTTACAGTTTAGCTCGTGACTACCAGTTATCATGGATGACATATGCACGTAGTATGTGCATGACTGTAACTATGTAGCAGCCTGATATCGAAACCTAAACACAAGAAAGACAAAATTTAATTTTATTTACACTTCAGTGATCTCATCATATCTATTTTCATTAAAAATGCTGTAGTATTTTGATAGTATGTTTTTAAATTAATCTATTCTTTCATCAGCCTGTCAGTGGAGGGAGCTTACATCACAGTTTGAGAATCTACCCTGCATTTTTCTTTTTACTTTTAGTACGAACTGCCGCTGCCCTTACAAAGTATGTACCGTTGCATACTGCATGCATGCAACTGGGACATACTACTCATCACAACATCGTGCCTTGAACTTTGACCCTCTTGCTCACACACCCATCACAAGGGACTGCGGGTCAGAATAGCTATAGTACAAAAGCATGCTGGCTTGCATACTGCAAAATGTGACATCCTGCTACTTTTTGAGTCCTACATTTGACATACTGTTTATTCATTGGGGCATAATAAATCTTATTTGGGCGTGCTACAACACAAACAGTATGTTAGTATGGGTATCATATTTTGTTGATAGTTAAAACCCTATCAGACATGATACTGATAAGATAATCAGTCGCCAGCTTGGTCAAGTCAACAAAAGACTCAGTAACTACTTGTAGCATTAACAGTATGAATAGTCAAACACAACAACATGTCAAACACATCTTGGAACACCAGAAGTCTCATGACAAGTAACAACAGACGAACAAGTAAGAGTGAAAAAAAAAAAATCATGATCCCTCACCGGCCTCCCACTCACAGACACAGTCAATCAGGTTTCAAGTGGCACTCAACCAAGCCAGCAGCAGCACTCAAGTGACACCGCGGGAAATGAACCAGAGTAAAGCTGCAAAAATTAGCTGATTAATGGAAAGATAAATAATTGCAAACTATTATGATAACTGATTAATAATTTTTCAAGAAAAATTATCTAACATTTTCTGGTTCCAGCTTCTTTTATTTTGTTTAATTTAAGGATTTGCTGCTTTTCTTTGACATCTATGATTAGTACATGAAGAGTCTTTGAGTTGGACAAAACAAGCAATTAGAAGACGGCAGTTTCTGTGAAATTTTGCTGAGCATTTCTCACAATTTGTTGTCATGTTATAGATGAATGATTAATCATGAAAACAACTGGCAGATTAATTGATTACAAAAATTATTGTTTGTTGCTGCCCTAAACCAGAGTCACTGCAGTGATGTGTGAGAGCCAAGTTTCAATTATTGATTAATTCCTCAATTATGCAACTTTTTTTTTTTGATCAGTTGGTCAATCGTCTGGTCTCTATGACATCAGAAAATAATGACAACTGCTAAACACAGTTTCTCCTTCAAATGTCTTGTTTTGTCTGACCAACAGTTCAAAAGCCAACGATTTTCAATTTTCAACGATATTGAAAAAAACTGTTTTGGCTTGAAAAATGATGCAATAAATTATGAAAATGCTTGCCAATTAATTTTCTTAACTTTAATTTTAATTCAGGACGGAGATGATTGAAAGGACAAAACTTCCAATGACTACTTTTGCAAATCAACTAAAACTAAAAAATGTAATATTTAACATTTTTACTCTCCTCTAAAATCAACATGGAGCCCATCATACAGAACTAAAAACTAACAACAGATTCTACCTCTCTGCTGAGTCTGTGATCTGAAGAGAAATCACACACTCCCAAAAAAAAACCCTACCATATTTAAATGTTTCATCCCTTTCTCGCTGCAAAGTGTGCTTCCACTAAAACCATTCAGGCTCCTGACTCATTACACAGAAAAAGAAGTGACTCGCACGGATCAAATACTGTACATAAGAGCGCACACAAAAGAGCTTTCATTTAACCAAGCCACTGAGTGAGCGGTAACGTAACTTGAGCCTTGCTGTGATGAAACATGCTGTAGGCAGAAGCAGACACATAAAAAAATACATTAGTCCTTACTGCTTGTGAGTGCACGCTGTGTTACCTGCAGCTTTTTCCAAACGTCTTGAATGATAGGGCTTCACTCTTTTTTTTTGAGCCGGACTGCCAAGTGCTGGCACGCTTTTTGTCGAGACAAACTGAATACATTGCTTTTGAAGAGTGGCAAGGGCCGGGCAGGGATTGGAGCCTGGAATTTCTAAAAAGACATGCACAAAATGTGTGATGAAACTTTCAGCACCATGGACAGCAGCCCTCAAGAAGCCTGACGAGAGGGGAGCGTGCGAGCGATGCAGAGAGTGGAAAAAAGAAAAGAGAGATGGAGTAAAGTGGGAGGCAATGAGTTCATTTGATAATTAAGCACAGACATCATCTTCCCCACCCCATGCATTTCAGCTATCCCCATGTCTGCTCTATCAAAAAGTGGATGCGCTTACCCCAAAAGACACAAACATACACACTAACACACACACAATCCTGCGGCAAAACCCAGCTTTTCCACAGTTTTTCCCCCCCATCTCTGTGTCTTAGGCTGAATAATGCAGGGCCTTTACCCAGCGCTCAAGCATGAGTGGATAATCTGGCCACAAGGACAGGCTGTGTCAACATTTCCCTTTACTTCCTTATTTATTTATTTACCCACCCGCCGTAGGACTTGGGGAGGGCGAGGGAGGATATGTGCATGGCTAACAACATGCTCGCCGAGCAGATGACCTGCTTTCACTTTTCTTTTTTCTTTTTTTTAACCACAAAGGATTTTTAAGGGGAAGCGTGCGGACTGTACCAAACTGAATTTTAGGGAATTACACGCAGGCTTTTTGGGGGAGACAACAATTTTGATTTTAACTATGCGTACGGCCACCTGCAATGAACAATCATGTTCTTAATCGCTTAATCCACCATTTATGTGTTCTATTAACGGATTAATCATTTAGTCAGTGTGAAATATGGTCAGAGTTTGTCAGAAGTCACGTTTCCCAAATTTATATTTTATTTTTAGAATGTTGCATTATCTTGGAATAAGAATACTAGCTTAATTGTTCTCAAGTGTAATGACAGAAAAGTTTATAGGCAAACTATGCAGAATTTTCCCTAAAAACTAATCCCTCTCAACCATCATCCAAGACCCTGCCCTAATCTCGTACCTTCTTGTTTTAATCATTTTTGCTGTGCTCAGGACGCTTTACTGAGCCAAAAAGTTTGTAATTGATATCCTGGGATTTAAAGTGATATATAACTAAGAGAAGCAACAAATATTAAAAAGAACAAAAACAAAAAGAAGGAAACAAGGAAATATTTGGTCAATTTGCTTGACAACTGACTTAAAAGATGAAATTATTAAAATCATTGGACTAAATGTATAAAATGTTTTCATTCATTTGAATTAAAGGCACATTTTCACACATTTATTTCAATGATTATGTCTTCTATTAAAGGATTAATCATCTAGTCGAAGAAATGTGAAATATGGTCATGTTTTCAGATTTCTTTTTTATTATTTTGAGCGAGTTGCACTATATGACAAGAATAGGCATGGATGTTTACAAGTACAGTGACAGCAAAGTTTACCGAAGAGAGATGACTGGTTGCTCTGTATATTCAACTATAGATGAACAAAGTGTCGGTAGCAAAACGGGGGAAAAGAACAGGATATTCAGTAAGGCAGTCGAGGAACAACAAAAAAATAATGGCTTCGAAGGCCTGAGGAAGGCCTGTGGTGGTTGGAACGTGTTATTTTAAATGACTGAGCAACTGCAATGAAAGCCTTTTAATTTTTACTTCCTTGTTGATACCACATATTTTTTGGAGTCTGAATTGCCTTCCTAATAAGTTCAAACTGCTTATTTTTTTCCAACTAATACAAGTCATTGTTTGGTATTGTTGCTTGATACTTCAGAGACATTTCATCCTAAAATAAAAAATTTGATATTTTTATCCTGGCCTGTAGTGCTGTTTCTCCATCTAGATTTTTTTTCCTACCAAAGAGATGTCTGCCTTTTAAATGGCACTAAATTGAACTCGGCTTGCGGAGCTCAAAGCACCAAAACAAAACATTTGAAAAATTCAAAATCAGTGTCTCTTTCTCCAAAAATCATGACCCAACTACTCAAGATAATCCACACACCTTGTGATGAGCAGTTTCGTGTAGGAGCTACTGTCTTTCTGCAGTAGTCGATGGGAACCACTTTACAATCTACCGGAATTACTTTTTTCCCCACCACAAGCCGAGTGCCATTTAGTCTCAGTATATTGGAGAGAAAGCAGACATTGCTGGGTCTGATAACTCTGCAGCTCATACCAAAAAATCTAGATGGATAAACAGCACTACAGAAAAGAGGAAAAATATGCATTTTTTGAGTTGGGGGTGAACTATCCCTTTAAAGGTGCACTATTGATTCTGAGGAGTTTACGGAGTCTCGTTCTCAGGTTGTCAAATACTTACATTTTGGGAATGAGACTCAACAATCAACTATCTTATCAGCCTGTGACTGCCCAAACTCTGCTATCACAGGCCAGTTTTCCTAAAGCCTAAAAAAAGAGACCCAAGAGGAGAACAGCAGAACTCTAGATTACTTTATACTTCAAGGTTATTAGGAAACTTTTGCCCAATTACACCAAAAATAAACTGCCTACGCCAGCTTGATGAAGATGAACTGATCAAAATAACTGAATCATTAAATGTATAAAACGCTGTCATGGTTGCAACTGAATTTAAGGATATATCATTACAGATTAAGGAAACAAGCCTGAGTTTAGAGTCTGGGGAGGAGGGGGCAGGGGGAAACAACTCACTCCAGCCATAGATCATACAGTACATTAAATAGAGCTTCAGCCTATTTAATATACAGTCTATGGCTCCAACAACTCACTATTTGAACAGCAGTACTCATTTTTGAACACTAGAGTTTATTATGGAACTTTTAACCAATGATGCAAAAAAAAAGAACTATACCCCAGCTGTAAAATCATTGGATGTAATGTATAAAATACTGCCATGTTTTCACTTGAATTAAGTCACATTTTCACACATTTAAGAATCATGAAGTAAAGGAATGAACCTTTACTTTTACACCCTCTGTGTTCAAGCTGAACACCGGAGATGTGCATGTATCCAGCTAAAATCTACTCTGCTTAGTCAATTCTTCATTGTGGATTTAAGTGTCTTAAATTTGTAAATGTGCAGCTCCCAACTGATGTGCCAAAAATCCATTTTGCAGCAGAAGCGGCTGAGGCTTAATTGTTGCACATTTAAACTGCCATTCACAATGACTTTGCAATCCTGAATCATGTTTGGGGTGGCTTTTGTTTCCCGTGCCTAAATAACTGTTACAATATGACTCTTAGCACAGCCAATCAGTGAGCTCGGGCTTTAAGAGCCTAATCCTCTTTAATTTGTGATTACTTGTAATTCAAAATGGTAGCCCACTAAACCACGGGAGATTTATTGTTTAAATGTCCTCCGTCACTGTATTGCAACCTGGATACTGATAACAGAGAAATAAATATCCTGTATATATATCCTGAGCTCTCATGGTGGCATTCAAGTAAATTACCATAAAAATCACTGTACAAATATTTTGGCATCAATCATTGAGCATAAATTGCTAAATAGCTGGGAGCCCTCTTAGCATTCATAGAGAATGATTTCATTGGCATTCTTGTGGCAGATGACTTTAGCCTCACACACGTTCCTCGCACAAATTAGAATGTGAGAATTAAGAGGGATTTCATACAGCACGATAAGTGTATTTTAAAGGCAGAACTGATTAAGCTTGAGGGAAGAGGGAGGAATTAGGTAATTATCTCCAAACAGACACCACTGCTGCTCTGCTGTGTGAGAACAGGCCCAACACTCAAGGATCAAAGTGCTCGGCAGCGTCAAGTCTATTCTCAACTACAAACTTAGCCCAGTCCCAGTTACTTGAATGTATCAACCTACCTGTCAACCCACAGATCTCAGGATATCACCTGTGTCTTCCGGCACTGACCATTTTCATTCTGCTGACCTCTCTGCACAGCCCTACTTATAGCTTACAACTTTTATATTGTTCTACCTCTTGCAATTTTACACAGTAGTGAATGTTTACACCTACAGCAGCCCAACTTCCTTCACCAGTCTATAAACTTTACACTGTCTTTGCCATTTTTTTTTGCACTACACAGTAATCTTTGCACGATCTTGCTCTGTCTGTACATCTTCAGGACCACTGTATGGGTCTTCTGAGCTTGTTTTCACATATATTTTGACAGGTGCTATTTGCACCCAGGAATAAGCCAATCTGGCTATTTGCACCCACAGTAGTACAATCAATGTGGCCATTTGCATCCATGGTGGAGTAGCTTATATGACTATTTGCACCCAAGGTACAACAGTCAATGTAGCTATTTGTGCCCCTGGTGGAATAGCCAATGTGGCCAGTTACACCCTAGCATAGCAGAGACAAGCGCCCAGGTGTCTGTAGCCAACAATGCCATTTGCACCAAGGGCTTAAATGGCCAATATGACTATTTATCATGATCTTTTCCTAAATCTAACCTAAAGTAGCTTTGTTTCATAACCTAACCAAGTAGTTTTGTTGCCTAAACCTAGCCAAGCTAGGACTGAAAGCTGAAAATGATAATCGTAGTCTCCCAGGGGAAAAACTCGAATCCTGCTCTCCTGTAGTACAGCCTTACACATAACCCGTGTATCCAACACCGCTTCTCATCAACAGTGAATTTGTTGCTCTTTATAGCAAAAATAAGGGGGTCAGTGTGAAAAGCCAAACAGCTACAATGTGCTTATTCGCACCCAGGTACAAATACAAACTCTATTTACATTTTTCTATGCCATTTTCAGCCATTTTTGTAGTCATTTATACATATATATGAATATTTCTAAGGGGAAAAACATATTCCTTTGGAAATGTACTTTTTTTCTTTGCTGCTGTTTCTCATACTTGCTTTGGCAGTGTAAACTTCTGTTTCCCATGCCAATAAAGTTCATCTAAATTGAACTGGTATGATAGAGCCTCTGTGTTTTATATGATCTCAGCTGTGAAACGCATCACTCAGGCCACATAATAATACTGAAGATGACATCTCAGTTACTTCAAAGGAATGCTAAGTTTGTGTTTGCCTCTTATTTATTAATAGAATTCCTGGCATCAGATTTATGTTGTCTACTTGGTTAATTCATTATTGATTTCAAGGGCAGGATGTTTGAGCCCCTTCTTTACAGAGAGATGTGGAAGTTGGGGAAGGCAAACCCCTCAGAAAAAGTAGTTTGGAGACACTTTGACGGCTCATTTTCCTTTTAATTACAACTGTTATGTTAAGAAGCAAAAGTTTGGGACACAAATGCGAGGAAAATACTGGTGAAAGAGGGGGAGGAGGGGGATTTAGGTTCATCAATTAAAGTTGAATAGAAGTTGCCACCTGCACTCACCTCATGTGCTGACTCACTCAGACTATCCCTAACAACTTATTTGACTATTTTGTGCCACAGCATGGTAAATGAAAGACATTTAAAGACATTTCGGCTCATTTTTTGGCGTTTTGTTGGACAGAGTCGTGTCCTACCTGCTCGTAGCAATTCTCCCAGGTGAGGTTCAGGAGGCAGGAAGAGAACAGCTCATCTTCGGTCCGGGCATAACCGTCCATGGTGTGTCTGTCTGTGCGCCAGCCGTCTCGGTTTTGAGGACTCTGCGGAGTTCTTACGTTTCAAACGGAGGTGTTTGTCTTTTTATGCGTCTTCCCTCGACGACTCTGTCTCTTTCTCTGTGTGTGTAGAGTGTCTCTGCCCCGCTTGCTTCTCCGTCCGGCGCCGTGGAGGCTGTCAAACGAGCAGTGGCGGTGTGCTTTGGCTGCTGCTTCCCTACATCACGTGGTGGGCGGCTTCTCCCCAAAAAATAAGAGTGGGATGCTTGGTTTCCAATGTGGGGTCCGCGGACCGTCTGTGGGTGTCAGCTGCAAGGTCGGGAGTGCCTGCCCCCCCCAACATGATGAAGAATACTTTAATTTGACAGTAATTTCACTGCAAAAGGACTGTTGTTATCTCTCTCAACACCTGTTCTAGAAACAAACTAGCAGCTTTGTTAATTAAATTCACCTGGTGTTGCAGCTGCAGTTGGCCTCAATGGCTACAATTAAAGGGATAGTTCAGAAGTGGTGTTGTATGAGGTACTTATCCATAATCAGCGCATTACCTGCAGATGAGATGGCAGCACACCTCCAGTTTGGTGAAGCCGAGTGGAGCACCAGCATGGAAGCTAAACGATGAACTGCTGTGGACAGGGACAGCAACAATTTTAACAACTTAAAAAAAGGTCCACCTAAAAAAAATTATATCAATTTAAGTGTATGCTATAATTAGAATATTTTCACCCTTTTACATTGCCAGCAGAGGGCCTTTTCCAATGAGAAACCGCCACTAAATAGTGCTCTCTCCAATCCAACCAAATTCCACAGGTCAAATCAGTAATTTTACCTCGCAGAACACAGGAGTTGCCAGTCTACCACTGCCTCGATCTGTTAGCTTGTTCATGTTATTGTGTGACTTTGGTGAATCTGAACTATCCTTTTAAAACACCAAAGTCACACAATAGCACAGACAAACTTACAGATTTAGACTGCAGAATACCAAAAACCCCTGTGCTCTGGGAGGTAAAATTACTGATTTCACCTATGGAGTTTGGTTGGTTCGGAGAGAACGATATTTGTCAGTTTCCTGTGAGAAAAGGCTCTCTGACAAAAATAAAAGCGGTACAAATATTCTAAAAACACTTATACTTAAACTGATATTGTTTTTTTAAGCAGAGCTTTTTCAAGTGGCTCAAGTTCTTTCAAGTGCTGGTACTCCTCTCTGCTTCTCCAAATCGGGGGCATACAGACCGGCATCTACTGTAGGTAATACACAACAACAGTTCAAATAATCCAAACTATACCTTTAAAACAAGACTGTCCTGGGCTAGTCTGGAGTCACTCCTTTGTTCACTCTTTCACTATTCCCTACTTCGTTCAATAGCTCATAGTACTGCACTGACTTTTTTTGGCACTTTTAAGTCATTACCATTTTGCATTGCATTGTGGGATTTCTAGCAACAACATGGGAAATGTTAGACTTTAGGACATTCTGCCAGAAAGCTTTCTGTCAGAAAGACCAGAAAGATTAAAGGCTTTAAGAAGTCAGGTGATCAGGTGACATATTATGAAAAAGCGACAAAGACAATGGCAGGGAGACTTAGGAGACAATGGTGTAAATCCCATGTGAAGATAATCATTGACTTGTTATTTTTTAACTTTGTTAACTTATTTTCCTTTTTTAAAATTATTGTTTTGTGTATTATTTTCAGTTTTCAGTTTTCTAACTTCTCCAACGTGCATGTAGATGCTGCAGACACTACTTTTGTTTCATTGCGGGAACTTTTATGGCACTTAAGGGCGTCTGTGCTTGAGTGACTTGGAATCAAATAAGTCTAATTACTTTAAATTTTACTTTACAAAATAAGAAAGGCTTCAACTTTTCTTTGACAATAACACCAGTGACTCATGACTGTACTTGGACTTCAGCCTTTTAATTTGGCATGACTTCCCAAAACAAAAACAAAAAAAGACATGAAAAAAAAATAGTGCATTGAATTATCTCTTGATTTTCCTGACAATGAATATACTTTCAATCAAACCAGTTGTGGCGTCAAAGGCACAGGTGTAATCAGGACTGTGTTGGCATGTACACAGTTTTTGATTGACATCTTCCTCACTCTCCTGTTAGTTTTGATGCACCTGTTACTGCAGGGCAGCACCTTTATCAGTCATACCGTTAATACAAAGAGACAGGTGACATCATGCAATTCCCCGCATAGCTCCAACCTGATCAGAGGTCTAATCAGACAGAAGTGAGAACACCTGTGTGAGTTTACAGGCCATTTAATTGAGACTAGATTAGATTACGTTTATTTAGCTGACGCTTTTATCCAAAGCGACTTACAATAAGTGCATTCAACCATGAGGATGAAGAACATAAAATTCATCAAATATGCTTAACTGCTTCAAGTGTTAGATTTTAAACAATAGCAAATAGAGAATGAGTGTTTTTTTTCAGGGTTTCTGCAGGTTTCAACAAGTTAAACAAGTTAAATTAAATTAGACTTTTTAAGATGAATGCCACTGAAGACCTATCCATACTGACAGAAAAGGAAGGAAGGATACGAAGGAGTCCATGTCGGTTTAATTTTGTAGGTGTTTTAATTAATACAAATTCCTCCCCAAAACATTTAAAAGTGAGACTGAAATGAATGCAACTTTATAAAAGTGCCATTAAGTCCATAATTCAATCAATGTTTGAGATCTGTCAATTTGTATTTAAGACATTTTAAGAAATTCTAAGGCCTAAAATTCAGACTGTTGGATTTAAAGGGAAAATTCACCACTCTTTATGTGGATGTCCAGTCAGTGTTGGTAAATGTAGTCAGTTGAAACAACAATTTCCTCATTGACCAAGAAAGCTGAGTTCTCCTGCTGTACAATCTGTTGTTCTTCCTGCATCCAGTGATGTCATCATGTTGTCATTGGTGTTAAGAAAGAACTACAGGCTAATTCAGCTGCTGCAGCTCTTTCTAGTCTACAACTCTGGGTAGCCAGGGTCTGTGGTAGATCAGTATTTCTGTCATCCGACAACATGTTTTGGTTATAGCTATAGCCTAGGGTGGTCATACATGGCAACATGGTTGTAGGCATCAAAAAGCTTGCATGCAATGCATCCTGGTACATGTAGGCACTGCTGGCATGACTCCACAAGCAAGAGGAGTCAGTTTTCTTGGTCAATATAGCACGCTCTGAGGAATTTATTGCTTCAGTTGACTACATTTACTATTAACACTGATTGAACAGCCCCATAAAAAGTGGTGAATTTTCCGCTTAAGACTTTTTAAGGACCTGTGTAAATCCAGTTTTTTATGGGTCATGGTGCAGTCTGAACAGATGAATTATCAGTCTGCAGATGTGTAGAGTGTCTGTCCTGTTGTCCGTGGGGAGCTCATTGCACTATTGTGGACCTAGGCAAACAGCAAACAGTGGTTTTGTTGAGCAGTACCTGGGTGTCCCTTGTACCGAGGGAGTAGTGAACTGATTGGCAGTAGCAGAGTGTAGTGGAGGAACCGGGGTGGATGGTTTGACCATGTCCTGGATGTGGGATGGGCCTGGGCCGATGTGGAGGAACCTGGGAAGGTTAAAGACTAGCTGGCGTGTGGCATTCTGAATGAGAAGCAGAAAGCAGATGGCACATGTCTGGAGGAAGATGACATACTGAAACTGAAGTTAAAATGATAGACCTATAATTTAGAATACTAAAACCTCCTATCACATCCTGAAACCCACTATAATAATAATTCGTATCTCATTTTCTTCTCACTTTACTTACCCACATTATTTACCAGCACAAAATATAAAACAGCTCATTACACCAGAGATGCATATAGCCCAAGGCTAATTTACATCAGGTTATCCCTAATTCAGGTGCCACTGAAAAAGCACAATACAAAGGACAGCAAGCAAACAAATTAGTGACAGATGAATGCTAACCTGTGAAATTTAAAGTTCAGTCATATCACACATTTTGACACGGTCATAGTCTGATGTCACGCTCACAGTGGGAAGCTCAAACGCTGTTTTCAAAAGGATAATGTTTCACTGCACTCTTCCAGGTTGTCATAAGTCATACGAAATCTGACAAATCGTTATTTCACTGACTCTTGATTGATCAGCAACTGGAAGGACAGGGGATAGTGAAAATCTGGAGGGACATGGGACCATATTTTAAGGTAAAACAACAATATGATAATCCACTAGCACTGTTAGCCAACAGCTAACATTAGCATGAACCACCTTCTAGCTAAAATACAACAACAGAAAAGGACAGAGGCGTCCGATCTGGAGGAAGACTTTCACCGGGTTGAAGGGGTTACTCTATACTATATGTCCACATCAATTCATTGCCAGTCTGAAATACTTGTAAGAAATTGGCCTCTTTTTGAGATTTAAAACATCTCATTAAGTCCTGTACAAGTTGTTTTTGGAGAGTTTTCTGCTTTTGACTTGCAGAAATGGCAGAACAGAAGATGAAACAGAATCGTGCTGGTGCTGGATAATTCTCATTGTTGTTAAAAGGAGGAAAATAAGTTTGAATTCTCAGGGTGAAATAAGAGCCATCTTTAGAGATACAAATCTGGGTCAAGTGTGTGGCTGCAACTAATGATTATTTTCATTGCTGATTAATTTGTTCATTATTTTCTTGATTAATTTATGGTATTTTGGTCTATAAAATGTCAGAAAATGGTGAAAAATATCCATCAGTGTTTCCCGATCCCAAGATTGCATCCTCAAACATCTTGTTTTGTCCACAACCAAAAGATACTCAGTTTACTGTCATAGAGGAGTAAAGACACCAGAAAATATTCACATATGAGAAGCTGGAATCAGAATATTAAGAAATTACTCAAACTAAAAATAGTTGACGATGAATTTAATTGTTGACAACTAATTGATTAATTGTCGCAGTTCAAGTCAGGTGACCTAGAAAACTATCAAACTACTTCACATGTCTGGGTTAAATACTGTGCAGTCTGCATTTGAATCAAGAGTTCAAATTATTTTCGTGTCGTCGGCAACAGTCCCAGTCTGGCTGGACTAGAGATCCCAGCCAGACTGGGGCCGAGCACGGTGTCGACGGTGTCAAGTTTGATGAGATGGTTTTCTTGCTAGGTTTGGCTCCTGGCTCATGGCCGACTCAGGGCTGAGTCAACTAATTAGGCAACTAGCTCCATGGCTAAGCAAGCTAACTAGCTAACGGCAGCTACACATAACAGCAGACAGCAGTTAGCCTACTTTAGCAACAAGTAAACTAGTGAACCGCTATCTATCAGGTAACTCTGTAAGCTAAATCTCCTTAGTACAGCACTCTGTCATCAAACTGGCCTTATAACATTTAATGACATCTCTCCAAATGGCACCACTTTACTTAAAGCCTCAGAAATTATTAATGACACCATTACCTGTGTATTAAACTTGATGACAAGTCCAAAATGTACCACATTACTTGAAGTTAAGGAAAATCTTCATGACACACTACACACAGTTAAAACCAACCACATATGACAGTATAATGTGTTAAAACAACAAGCAAACAGTTCCTTTAAGTTTGATAATGTCAAGTTGTCATAAAAAAGAAATTATTGGCTTGAATAATGTTGCCATAGCAAAGGCATCTCAAACATTGTCGACTTTGCCTTGAATAAGATATAACTGACCGAATGATACGTGACAGTCATAAACATTCATGAAGATTCCAGGTGTTATGATATGGTTATGACAGTGTAATTACAGCCTTACAACACTGCTTCAGATATTGTTTAATGCAAAACTAATTCAAATGATTTAGTGGCAAACAACTTCATACTAACACACCTCAACATTTATTATTTCTCCAGATTTATACTGTTGGAGGCTGCCACAAGATTTCTCTTATATTACTGTAATGCTATTACAACACTGGCAGTGTGCAATGAGGGGCACGAAGTGTCCCTGTATATATACCTACTAAAGCATGACTTTATCGACACTTCATTTGTAATAATGAGGCTCATTTATGAAATAGATTAGAGGCTTATAGCATCATGTAAATATTACAATCAATACAAGAGAGAAAATGAGGGGGGAAAAAAATATGCTGTAAATATAAATTTTTTTATGCAACATTTCTACATCCACTTTTGCCTTTTAAATTTTGCCTTGAATGGAACGTTTGATTGCATTTGAATTGTTTTATTAGACAATGAGGTGCGAGTTTTAATCAAGCCCATTATGATGGATTATAATGAAAAGCCTGCCTGATTAAAGTTAAATTACATTCATGCAGCTTCAGACAAAAAAAAAACAGAAGTTTCAGTAGAGTATGTCAACCATTAGAATAATTGCAAAGCACTGTAAAAAAAACCCTTCCTCCTTCAAGAACAATACCAGTACAATATTGTACTACAGAATTTGTTATCCACGTGCAGCCATGCTGAGCACAGAACATCTTTCAATTCACTGCAAACTGTGCGTTGAGGGCTGCTAGCAGAGCTCATTTGGAGAGCTGTCTTTTAGCACGGTACTTATTGTGACGCGAGACCCGTGCAGTTAGACGGGGCCTTTTGTTCCTCAGTTTGCTTTGCTGGCCTTCTTGTTTGATCAGATGCGTTTGCCACGCATGATCTGCACCCGTTTGAAGTGTGGTCAATTGGCACAGCGCTGTGCATTTTCTTTTTCCTGCAGAAATTGTCAAGAAATCACTGCAGTAGTGAAGAGTATAGAAGGCAGAAAATGACAGCGAATGTTCCCACGTCGTGATTGGACATAACACAGTCTGTATATTTCATCTAATTAATTCTCACGAGGCTTGTTAGCTGTGTCAATTCCGCAAATTTTGGAATAAAAATACATAAAAATGGCTTCAAATAGCAATAAAATGAGGAATTTTGCAAGGCTTTCTGTGACAGTTGCAGGACTGAGGGATTACTGTGCTGCCACAGATGGGCCCAAATACATCAATAAGTATCTTGTACAAATTCAAATACTTGCTCATCATATATGTCAAAATAAAATACAAAATCCTGGTATCATGATGATCATGATTCACTTACATTTAGTCAAACACACTAAGTTATATACAGTTTTTTCTACACTTTAAAGGAGTGATTTATTAGAGTAAATACATTGCATATTTCTCCATTAAACCTGGGGATAATACTGTATCTTATTTGAGAATTATATGACATGTTGTATTTTATATGACATGTTTTGCATTCTAATTATTTCAAATAGACTAAATCTATCACATCTCATTTTTTCTGCCCAGCAAAATACAATATGCTGCATATTTGAATGGAAATGCATTATTGGGGGAAAGAAATATGATAAACCAAACTCAGTTTCTTGAAAGGAAGCAGGTCCTGATCTGGAGGTAAAGAAAAAGAATGATGCAAGCAAAATGAAGAGCGGTTTGTTCTTTAGCCTTATCTGTCACCATCAACCATAATCTGTCCTGTGCTGTAGATTAATTTAAAGATTATGGAGTGCCATACATTTGCACAGTGCAGCGGAGTGCCAAGGCACGAGCCGAGAGAAATCACAAATTGTGTAGCCGCCTTCTTTCTGAATACATGGCACAGCTCAGCTTGTTCCTATACTTGTGCCTGTAGCTTCCTCTGATCTGCTTCTTCTTCTTCTTCTTCTTCTTCTCTCTTCTTCTTCTTCTTCTTCTTCTTCTTCTTCTGCCCAGTGACACATGAAAGCTTTTCACGGAATCAAATCAACAGCCCGAGATAATTCAGTGTGACAATGTAACAATTGTGTTAGTGTGATTTTATGTGGGGGATATTTCTATCATTCACACATATCTCATGAAGGCTGCGGCAGTGAAATTGGGTGAAAGTTCAGGACGGCTACCGCTGATCGGGCAGCGTTGTGGGAGAAATAAATGAGGTCAAATCAAATATTGTCCCCCCTCTTCCTCTTCCTACAGGTAGTGGCTGCACATTTCTACACAGGTAGCCTTCAGTAGTAGATTCATTTCAAACTGGCAGCCCATTTTAAACATGCAGTCTACATGCCACATCTCCCCTACATAACCAATTTATCAAGCCTAACCCGGCGGTACGTGCATATACTCCCATATCACAGAGAAGGCTGGAAAGCAACTGTCATAGATGGCATGATTGAATTGTTCCCTTGCACTGTCACCAGAGGGGCTATTACTTCAAATTAGCATACAAATTCAAACCAGGACAGATGGATTTGTCACATTCCAGTCGCCATCTTCCTGGAAGATTGGCTGTGCTTGTGCTGTGTGATGGAGATAAGACACCTGTCTCGGCTCCGATTGGTGGCGGCGTTGGTCGGAGGGGGGGTAGTGGGAAAGGACCGGCGTGGGATGGGAGGAAGACCGGGTGTGGGGATGGATTTCCTGAAATGCTGAGGTGTTCTGCAATAAACTTCCCTACCCACGGTCTCAAATGATGATGAGGCACCATCCAGGACTCTGTGGGTGGTAGGAGATTGAGCTGTAGCGAGGTGGTGATTCACACTGTTTGGAAACACGCTGAACAATACCTGTCTGGTATTTGTTTGTGTTTGCTACTTTTGGTGAGTTACTGTCAGAGAGCCACATAAAATGGCCCCGAACATCAGCACAGTGGGCAAGTATGAGTGTGCTGTGAACAGATGTGTGAGGAAATATATACTCGACAAAAATAGAAACGCATCACTTTTGTTTTTGCTCCAATTTTTCATGAGTTGAAGTAAAGATTCCAAGACTTCTTCTGTGCACACTAAAGATTTACTTCTCTCAAATTTTGTTAACAAAGTTGTTAAAATCTGTGTAAGTGAGTACTTCTCCTTTGTCAAGATTATCCATCCACCTGACAGGTATATGATATATGGAGGTCTTTTTTGAGCACTGTAGCGTAAGGCTACAGACACCAAATTTTTTCCCAAGGAGGGCAAAGTCATAACCTGCCTTAGTCTGCCTCTGACTGGCTAGTGCTAATTAAATTTAGATGTCAGGAGTGATTGTTTAGGGTTAGAGTAAGAATATCAGGGCAAGCCAGCAATCAGAGGAAGAGGCCATGACTTTGCTCTCCTAGGGGAAAGGTGTAGCATATAGAGATGCTAAATAATCAGCGTGATTATGACACAGGTGTGCCTTGGACTGGTCACAATAAGAGGCCACTCTAAAACGTGCAGTTTATCTTGAAAAAATACTTTTTAAGCAGATAGACCAAACCAACCCATCCAACGAAGGCCATGAGTACTGGCCAGAGTGAAGCGGGTCATGACTTTGCCCTCCTGGGAAAAAGATGTGGCATGTAGGAATGCTGATTTAACAGCATGATTATCGCACTGGGCACAATTAAAAGGCCACTCTAAAATGCTCAGTTTTATTTTGAAAAGAATTATAGATTTATAGATAGAATTATAGCTGTTTCACATATGGCTACAGATACCAAATTCTTTTCCTAGGAGGGCAAAGTCATGACCTGCCCTACTCTGCCTCTGACCCTAACTAACCCTAACTAATCACTCCTCATATCTAAACCTAACCAAGAAAGGCAATGATTACTAGCCAATCATAGGCGAGAGTAGGGCAGGTCATAACTTTGCCCTCCTAGGGAAAAAAAAACTTTTCTGTAGAAATGTGAAATAGCCATTGTTCAGTGCCTGACAGGTCTGTATCGAAGTACTTTTTAGGCACTGAACTATGGCTATTTGACGCTACAAATATTAAATTCTTCTCCCAGGAGGGCAAAGTCATGACCTGCCCTACTCTGTCTCTGATTGGCAAGTGCATGAGGAATGATTGGTTAGTTATAAGGTAAGAATATCAGAGTAAGCCAATCAAAGGCACACCTGTGCAATAATCTTGCTGTTGCACGTCAGCATAGACGGCTTATCTTGACATGATTTAAACAAATCTTTGAGAGAAATAAACCTTTTGTGTGCACAGAGGAAGTCCTCAATAGAGTTGGATTTATGTTTTTGTTGAATCTATGCGGAATATGTACTTGACCTCAAACAACTTTTCATCTTGAATAGCTAAACATAAGGTAAACAACAGATCTAATTCCGACTCTGTCAGAATCCATTTTTTTTGTATTAATATCAAATGATTCATACATAAGAACATAAGAAGTAGGACTGCATACAATCGTCGTGTGCCCTCACATCAGACACTAACAAAATACAACTTGGAGACATAATGATTTTCATTTGTAATTATGGCAGTGTGAATCAATGGGAAATATTGAGCATGAAAAACTGTCCTTACCTCAGGATCAATTCCATATAATTTCCAGATCAGCTCAAACTAATGGGTTTTCTATTGGCTTCACTTTGGAGAGAAACTAATCTCTCCGGCACCATTTTGTGGTTCTGTGTATGTTCCCAAGCAAAAGGCCATCCACTTAAAAACTTGTCTCCCAACAGTCCAAAAAATATTAAAGCACACATGCTAATTTCCTGACTTAGCATATTACACAATCTGCGGGCTTAATTTAAAACTCCCTTAGCAGGTCTGGTATCTCTGCCTGCCTACTTCCAGACACTACAGAGATTGTGAAAAATGCTTACTGGTTCATTTCTGCCTCTATCCTCAGGTCAATGTTATGTATATTCCCTTACAATTGATGTAAAGTCGAGATGCAGGAGAACAGAGGAAAGCAAGGTTATGCTATCATAAAGGCCACTGTGTACCTGAACGGAAAGAAAATCTGGATTAGAAGCAGTTGGATAAATTGCTTTTTAAAAGGTGATGTAAGAGACACAGACAGAAATAAAATGGGGTCTCTGATTTGCATTTGTCATTGTGCCCAGACAAGGTATAGCTCAAACTCAGCTGATAAAAGAATATTGCTTTTTTTGTGCTTCCAACTCCTCCGCACAGAAGAGTCTGTCCAAATGGAGTAAAGCTGAAATAACGCGATGATTAAAGGATTATTATTAGTTGATCAGCAGAAGATTAACTATTTTGATCACATTTGATCACCTTGTCATTGTCTTTTTTCAACCACAAATCTCAGACATTTGTCGGATGCTGTTTTTTCTTTGTCTTACCCACAATGCAACTTGATTTTAATGTGTGATGCTTGTAGCAGCTAATGTGGCTTTGAGCCGCTAGCTTCAAGCACAGATGAGGAGGCGGCTACAGAGGTCTGGTAACATAATTTTACTTTTTCTTACCCCACAACCCCTGATTTTTTTCTTTCTTTTTTTTACATTTTCAAACTTGTCTTCAGCCTCAGTTGACATCGACTCAGAGGCAATTTATCAGTTTCGTGCAGCTCCCTCTGGAGCCAAAAAAAAGACTGTATTGAGCATTTTCCACTAGTGCAGTAAGTGGAGGTAGCTTATAATCAATATATTGTAATATATATTAATTAGCAGATTACAATAATACAACATAATCATTATTTGCAGCCAATAAATGCAAGGCTTCAAAAAGCATAGAAAAGCTAGCGAGCACATCTTTGAGCTAAGATTAATTTGTCACACGTGAATTTTAAAATCTAACAATTTGAGGCACCACTGTCTTCAAAATGCAGGGACGGTTCACTCCAAAATCAAAAATACATATTTACCTCTTAACTGTAGTGCTCTTTATCCATCTAGATTGTTTTGGTTTGAGTTGCCAAGTTTTGGAACTAAATGGCACTCTGCTTTATGGCAAAGGGGGTAAAAGAAGCACTCACAATGTCTGTTTCCAGAAGTCATGACCTGGTTACCGAAGATAATCGACAGATGAGCAGTTTCATGTAGGAACTATGTGTTTTTCTACCAACCTACACCTGCAAACCTGTATCACTGAGTGTGCTAGTTCAGTGGTGCTAACGTTACAGCTCAGCTGAGGCCATTAATGTTTACTTCCTGTTTCGAGCGCGAGCCTCTCGCCCATGAGTAAATGCACACTTCCTTCTGCTCATGGCAGTGCTCGCGACAAGGTCTGTGGATTATCTCGAGTAACAGGGTCATGATTTCTGGAAAAGAGACACTTGTGTTGAGATTTTCCAAATGTAATTTTGTGGCACCATGTGCCTCCATTACATTTGAGAGAGGGAAGAAATCTGCAACTCACACCAAAAAAAATTCAATGGATAAACGGCACTTCAGACAAGATGAAAAATGTGTATTTTCTATTTTGGGTAAGGACCTTGCATAAGACAGGTTTCTTGCTTCATAAACACCGAGCACGCAGTTTGTAATGCAGGCTCTGTTAAAAATTGTACCTTGTCTGAGCTAAAACACCGGGGCGATGCCACTTGAGTCCTCTGATTCCAGCTTCTTGAATGTGAATATTTTCAACAATTTTCTTTACTCATCTATGACCTGAATATCTTGGGAGTGTGGACAAAACAAGACATTTGGGGATGTCATCCTGGGCTTTGGGAGACATTTCTCAACATTGTTCACCGTTTTCTGACATTTCACAAACCACCCTTTTCACAGGTAATTAATTACCTGTGAAAAGGGTGGAGTTCACTTTCAGCAAGTTGTATTTTTAAGCTCTAAAAGCCACCAACTAACTACCAGCTGCTAAGCAGCAGTAAACGGGGTGTGGGGACCAGGATGCTCAGGGATACAGCCCTCCTGCTACTTCTTCACAGGCCTCTCACGAGTCTTGCTAATCAAACCCTTTGTGGAATTCACGCTCCACCACTCCCTGGCAGCTTGCCTCGTTTAAGTTGTTGACCCACAGAACGAGAGGGGAAAGCTTCCCAAGAAAGTTTGTCAGGAGTCATCCAACTTTCTTCACCGCTAAGGAATTCTGTGCTAAAATTTAAGTTGAACCTGACGAGACAGTCGTGGTTTGACAAGAGTAAACATACACATTCAAGTTATGTCACTGACCATTATTCTGTTGTTTTTGTTTTGTTTTTTTTTTACATTTCTGCGGTGCTTAGAATTCACACTCCTCCCCGCTGCAGGCTTTACCTTCTACATTAGCGAGGCGCTGACACAAAGCAGTACAGCCAGAACAGGCTCGAGCACAGCAGGGATTTCACACTGATCTTGTTCCGAAACATTTGTAATTAACATTCCCCCTCACTCCAACTGTTTCTGAAGCTATCAATATCCCAGTAAGAAGATTTAACTTCCCTGAAGAGCCAGGAAACGAGCTGGATTTGGCAGGTCAAAACGTGATCGCTCAGTGTGTGCGTGTGTGTGAGAGAGAGAGGGTTAAGTGAAAAGTTTTATGCACAGATTATCCTGTTATTTTAATGCTGACACTGGAAAAATGTTTTATTACAAAGTCATTTTTATTAAGTTGAACAGCGACAGGAAATGTGACCCTCTTAGTATCTCCATGACAAGAGAACAATACATTATGCCTGCATCAAAATACAGTATAAATTACAGTTGATCAAAGGCTTCACTCCGTGGACTAATGCCGCTTCAGCAGCCAACAATCCCGAGCTGTGACTTCGTACGGATGTCTTCAAGAGGAATGTTGAAATTTACATGAAATACCATGCTTCAAACAAATGGTTAATGAGCAAATTCCTCATTTACAGCAGTGGCTCTCAACCTTTTTTGAATCGCGACCCCACAGAATAATCAGGTTGGTGTTCACGACCCCTTTAAAAAAAAAAAAAAGGTCAGGGTGATATTTCCAAATCTTTGAGGGAGTTCGGGGCTCTGTTGGGAACGCCGGGACCTTGCGTTTATCAGTTGATGCTGTTGTCGGACCATTTTATGTCCGATTCTTGAGCTGGAATAATTTTTTTTTTTAGCTGGCAAAACTGGCAACAGCCGCTCAGTTCAGCACAATACTCTTGCACAAAATAAAACAAAATAAATCTATTCTCAGGCTAATTTTATCATGGGTTAAGCCGATGTAATGTGAACAAACATCCCCCCCCAGTCTAAAATATGGTGTCATTTCCCATCATGCCTAGTGCTGGACTGAGCTGTTTGTTAAGTCTGCTATTTTATGTTACTTTTTGTTAGGGTCTGTCTGTCCAGAACATGGTGGTTTATGTCAGTAATTCTCCACAACCATCTGGCGACCATCAGAAATGGTCTCGTGACCCACGTGGGGGTCCCGACCCCAAGGTTGAGAACCACTGATTTACAGTACATTTCCAGTAGTGCTTAACTCTCTTGGCTTGGGGGGAAAAATAGAGACACAAGTTGGCCCTTCAAGGTATCGGAACACAATTAATCAAACATGTAAATACGTTACACACAGTGAGACAAAAATAGAATTCAAAATGAGGTTGTTGGTGGGAAATAAAAAAAATATAGACCGCTCAAATGAGTTCAGATTCTCCTTTGTACAGATACTGAGGATGTCGTCGCAGCACATGCAAACCGTCTTAGTACTGAGTGTATTCCTTTGATGAGAGTTTTGCAATGATACGCTCCAACTGTCTCTTTGCTTCACACTGGGGGAAGTTACTCATCTCGTAGTACTGCGGGGCAATTTTCACCAGCCTAGGAAAGAAAAGCAAGTAAACATTAGTCACAAAAATCGTCTGCAGTGTTTACTTGTGGGAGAACGCCGTGCCTCCATATTCACACGGCGGCTGCCAGAGCAGCCTCAACAAATTTGATGCTTAATTGTACGAGGTCACAGAAGGGGAAGAGAGACACAGGTAGAAGGATTATCGCAGTGCGAGTGTGTGCAAACAAGCCCACATCAGGGCTGAACACAGTACTTCAAAGCTTCGTTCTTAATGTTGACATTTGAATTCTAAATTAACTTGCACATACTGCGTAGCTTGTATTTCTACACAGTTGTAGATAAAGATTAGGCAACGATAATATCATTACTTATATTATTTGTAGAATTAGATTCCAGTGATGGCTGTGCGGGATTGTTTCTGACTGATGTGATGCAAACATTTCCAAAAGCTCCAGAGTGTTGCTCAGTCCAAAAGTCAATATTTATTGGAGGGAACCCAAACGTAATCATTTCCAAAATTCATTACGTTTTTATTGCAGAAAATATTCTGCTTCATCCCAGATTTATTGGCATCATTCTTTCAAAAACAACATTTTCTTTGTGGTTACCATCAATTATATTTATGTTGATGGAGCTGATGAGATATGTTTCATAAAAGATGAATCACTTTATCGAAATTGTGGATTTAAATATTGTTTTAGCATGATGATGTCGTCAAATATGATGACATTCGCTCAAAACTTCAACAGAAGCTTGAAATTACTACACGAATGTGACGGCCAAAATAATTCACAATAATAATATTATCACGATATCTATAGAAAATCTGGGAATAAAGTGATATTAGTCAAATTCATCTTTCACTTTGCTTATTGTGTGTTTTGTCTCTTGTTTGGCAAATGAATTGCACTAAAATTACGGGTGTATGGAGGTGGAGAGAGTCTGTAGTCTTGCATAGCCAGAACTGGCTCAACACGTGATCATTCTGATATAGGGGGAAAAAAAGCTCTGCCTTGTTTTTATTTCTTTAAACTAATCAGTATTGTCTTGGGCGGCGCTAAACCCAGGATGCAGCGATGGTGCCCTTGCAAAATGGGTGTCGGGGGAGAACTTGTTTTGGCATACAAAAACGCACAAAAAGGTGTTGGGGGAAGGAGACAAAGCCAGAATGAAAAGAAACAGAACTGATTTAAGAGCATACAGTATGTTCCAAAGGTGCTGAATTATCTACACAATATTATCATATGAGTATTATTAACATGACCAATATATAATGATTTTAAACATCACAGTTATTGTCAATACCCGTATATCACCTATATTTTTTCAGTGAAAATGAAATAAAAAATATCATTCCAACTAAAATCACTGCAATATTTGTCAAAATATTCACTTTTTTTTTTTTTGCATATCATTCAGCCCTGCTCAGTCCTGTGCCTGAATGCATCGTGTGCAGACACAGATGGAGCACTGAAGCTGCTGCTCTGCTAATGTGCTGCTCACGCTGCACCTCCTATGTAGACACGGTGTATGAAATAGCACAGTCGTGTATCCTGACATAACAATGTGCGTCAAGATGCCGCCGGTGCAAAACAACAGGTGTGGGTGTTGACGTGTGTCACACGCTGCCGGTGTGTGTTGCACCATTAGGGTATTTATATTCATACCGGGTGAACAGTGTGGGATTTGTACCCCATTACGGAAGACCAAAATGTACTGGATACATTATAAGATTTCCTCTCACAACAAGCCTAACAGATGTGCGGACGCGCACAGAAACACGAAGAGACATAAGCAATTCAAAAGAAAAATGGATCTCTGAAGCTACTTTGGAAAGAAAAAAAAAATCTTGAAACCAATACAGAGGAAGTGAGCGTGTGCAGAAATTCACACATAGATGTCAGACTGCACTAACCCAGACAGAAACAATGAAGTCATCACGTAAAAAATTATTTACTTAGAATTCCTCCATCAAAATAACCTCATCTGATTCTTTTTTGTTTTTTCACTTACGTTTTAAGGTTAAAAAAATTATTTTTTACTGAGGGCTTCTTGCAAATTCAAGTTATTATTATCAGATTAAAATAGGACCAACAATATTTGCACTATATAGCTAGTGTTGGCTATTTACACTGGGTGTAAATAGCCAATGTGGCTATTTACACCCAGGTGTATACAAAGCCTAGCATGGCAGGGGCAGGCAACCAGGTGCCTATAGCCAGCAATGCTATTTCTACCCACAGGAAAATAGCCACATTGGCTATTTACACACAGGTGCAATATACAGCTGAGCATGGCAAAGTCAAGCACCCAGGCTTCTGCAACCAATAATGCTATTTGCACCTGCAGTGGAATAGTCAATGAGGTGATTTACATCCAGATGTATATAAAGCCTAGCACGGCAAAGCCAAGTACCCAAGTGTCTGTAGCCAACAATGCTATTTGCGTCTGGGATGTAAATAGTGGTTGTGGCTACAATAATGGTGATCAGTGAACAATGAACATACTCTTTTGCTAAACCTAACCAAGAAGTTTTGTTCCCTAAACCTAACTAAACTATGACTGAAAAATGATTTAAAAATTTAAAAAAAAAATAAATGTAAATAAGGCAACTACGTCTAAAAGCTGTTCTCGATGTTATGCACAGGTGTCAAAAGGCCTCTTCCCTACAAGAGTCCTGCGCTTAACCCACTGCTCCAACACAACCACTAATTTACAGAGAATTTGCTGCTGTATAACCTCAAATACACAGACAATTTTTGGCTGTGTATAGCTATACTAAGAGGTTTGGCTGTGAATAGCTAAATAAGTGGTGTGTGCCTATTCTAATCCCCGTGCAAATAGATACTTGAAATTAATTTTTAGATGTGTGTAATACAAGGTTCTAAATGTAACATTTAATCTGATAATAAGCTTTAAAACATGATTCCTCTTAAAAACGTAGCTACAACTGAAACTTACCACTCTGGTTTGACGTCAGTGCACGTGCGGATGTAGTTCTTGGTGGTGAGCACGAACTCGTTGTAAAGCACCCACTCCGGCTTGTGGTCCAGCACAGTGGAGGGGTGCAGCTGTACGACTTGGTTGTCCTTCACCGTCAGGTAATGGCCGGTGCGCTCAAGGTGAGCCACCTGTTCACAGAGAGAGTGAGAGAGAGTGAGAGAGGAGGGTCGCCATCCGTTACAAACAAACTCTGTAATCCAAAACAAACACTGACACCTTTTATTGATGTTTACTTTAACAAGTCTGTAATTTAACTATAAAGAACCATCATAATCTTACAAGCAAATTGCTCATATTTTGATCCAAAAGCAGCCTGAGGTTGGAGACAAACTTGTTTGTAGCCAGGAGAGATTTTTTTTCCCCCCGACTTTGTAGGTACCAGGTAAAGCTGCAGAGGTTGTTGTGATTAACGGAGGCAATCAGTCTCAATAAAGGCCGTTCCCAACTAAGACATGATCTCAAATGCTGCGAAAGCCCCAACATGAGCAGCAAATTTGTCTCCAAGATAAAGGTTAATGTTGACAAATATTTAAATATTAACACCATAATTCAACTTGTCAGCTTGCTTGTTTCCGGTAGCCCCGAAAATGGCTTCTTGCAAAATGCCATTTGTTTCCTTAAGCGAGAAGCAAATTGACTTGATTTCTTTTTATGCGTTTAAAACAAAGCAGCTCGGAGTGTGTGTGTGTGCGTGTGTGTGTGTGTGTGTGTGTGCGCGTGCATGCTGTGTGTATTTCAAAGACGGTTATCTCAGCTGCATATTTAGTCGGTACTAGGTTATGCACAAAAACACAAAAATTTAAAATGATCAAACTCAACAAGGGCAAACGTCAATGAGCATCAGAGTAGCAGTGGAGCTGGAGATAAATTAAAACATTTGCACATAACAGAAAAAAAAAAGAAAATGGAAATTTAATTATGTATGACATTAAAACCAAAGTAATCGGAGACTGAGACTAAATGGCTGAGTTTAGGAAAATCAAAACTTCATTCATTGAATAATACAAATACAATATATGGACTTTTTAAAGACCTTTCATGTACAAACCTTCACTCAAATGTAAAGTTTAAAAAAAAAATGTAATTCTTAATTTTACTTCTTGCAATATTCAAGTTATTATCATCAGGTTAAAATAGGGCAGATGCTATTTGCACCTGGAGTTAAATAACCAATGTGGCTATTTACAGCCTGGTGATCTTGTATTTTGGAGTTTTTAATGACAAGAACCCCTGAGGAAGAACTTCCTCGTGATGTGACTGACCTGCATGAAGAAGCCTGTGACCAGCGCCCGGCGTATGTTGGTGTAGTAGTCTCTGCTGCTGAACTCGGTGCTGCGCCGCGGCAGGCTGAAGCGGTCCATGATCCTGGACAGCTGCTGGCGTACGTTGTCTGCCGACATCAGCGAGCGGTAGTTGACGAAATTGTCGTAGCACCACTGAGTGGACTCGTGGTCTGTGTGGGACAAGTGCAAGTCCGGGTTAAGGCCAGATAAAAACGACATGGTAAGTATTAAGCGCGCACGTGAGGGCTGCTCACTTTGTTTGAAGGCGTGGTAGACGTTGAGCAGCGTCATGTGGTCCCCGTCGATGTGGGCGAAGCGCATCTTGGACTCGTCAGCCACCTTCTTAGCCTCCGTGGGTCGGACGAAGCACTGTGGGACTAAACAAGGTTGGTATAGGCCCCAACACAGCCGCCCATAGGGATAAGTTAAGCAAATCCCACAGAGAGGAACAAGGCCTCAGCTCAAAGAGAGGCACAGAGCACTTCACAGGGCACACTGCATCACCAAGCGTTTACAGTGTGAAAGGAAAGGAGGAGGGTCAGAGAGGAGGGAACATAGATGGGTTTCTCCGTCCTGATGCGCTACAGCAGTCCTGGAATTAAGTCAATTTTAGGGCAAGGCTACGTTGGCCTTTGATAAAGACAAATTTAGTGGGGCATCGCAGCTAAAACGTAGGGCACCAAGGCCGAGACCGGTGGTGCAATAACAGGTCAAGTCATAATTACACTGTATGAAGAAAAAACAGTGTTAGCTGATAATTAACCTGATCAACCACCATCAGTAATCAATACAAACGCAAATTATTAGACTGTAAACCATTTATCAAACCAATAACTCAACACAGTCGATGTTTGTCATCACGTTTCTCAAAATAATGACTTGGATAATTAGTTATTATTTTGAGATACTAGCTCATTATTTTTCTTAGTCATTAGTTTGAGAAAATTTCTTATTATAATGACTTTTTTATTTTTTTCATTACATTTGCTGAAATGGGGTTTCGTAGCTCACCAGGGAAAATATTACACTGAACTCCTCTGAAGAAATATGACATAACATATTTTTTACGTGTCCGCAGAAACACTCGACTCGAGAAGCGCGCGCTCACACGGGCTCTGTGGCTGCTCTGACCTGTTAACAAGTGTGCCAAAATGAAAAGCAAGAAATTCCAGGATGCACATGGGCTGCTCTGTGTCCCAGGACAGTTTTAAATGAGGATATCCACTACTTTCTTTTAAGGGCACGAGGGCCAGCTCAAACCAGGGCATGTCAAACTGGCTGTGGCATAATTCATGCCCCCGCTACAGTATGGTTTTATATAAGATATCGCAAACAGATGACACCCAGTCCAAACAAGCATCCTACTTTATAGAGCTGATATTGAAGCAGGAGTTTACCCAGAGGCCTCTGCCGTCTCCCCTCTGTGAACTCGCTCTGAGTTGCTTAACGTCAAACCAGCTTGATTGTGGCTTTAATGGGTGAAAGCTGCATTTATTGAGCCTCGTGGTCGGCTGCTGTGGCGGCAACCGTTCTCAGGTGTACTTTCGCTGCTTTACTCTAATGAACTCAGCAAAAACCTGCCATCCTGAAACACCTGCTTTAAGTGCACGCCACGTCCAAACAGCTAGTTAAATCCATTTCCCCGCTCTCAAAGACCCTCACGCTCCCTTCAAAGGCGCCAAGATTCATCTCAATGAGCAGCATTCTGCTTTGGCAAGCCTAAAGTGCAATTACTGCTGGAGCACGCTGGTGCTGCTCCAGGTACACCTATACATTTTGTACAGACATGTATTTTCACCCCTCCACACAAATAATAGCTGACACCTCTGACTTTACCCTCTACTTGCCTTGTAGTTAAGTTCACTAAGTGTACATTACATTTATTCCAAGTAGATTTCGACTTCTGGAGTCTCTTGTCCAAGCTAAGAGTAAAATTTGCAAAAGAGGGCATTACACAATTAAAATCCTCATGTCCACATATTTAAAATAAAATAGGGGTCAAAGAATGCAAGCATATTAAAGAAGCTGCTTTGTGTTATTTCCTTGAAGCTCATTGGTCGTTTCTGAAGAACGCTCCGCGAGCACAGGAAATGGAAAGAGCAGCAGCTCAGACCCACGCAGCGGGCCGGCCCTGTGCATTACCTGACAACATGGCAGTGATGGAGAGGACCTCGTTGGAACAGTTGAATTCACAGCTGGCGATGACCATCTTGGCCAGCTGGGGGTCCAGGGGGAACTCTGCCATCATGGAGCCCAGCTCCGTCAGGTCACCGTCGTCATTGAGCGCCGCCAGGTAGTTCAGCAACTCCAGGGCTCGCATCAGGGTCTCTGGGGCTGCGGGAGACAGAACGGGAGAGCTGGGCCATTAACAACGTTCCAGGCCCATGGGCGAAACACTCACACACACAGATGAGAGAGATGGAACAATATGCAAAACTGTCTCTTCTTTTGTTTTTCACCGCAGCAAAACTTGGGAAGAACAATTTGGAGCCTTTTCACACACCTGTGTCAGGACTGATTAATACTCTACAACTGCATGTTTACTTTTGAGCTGAAATGAATATTTAATCGGCAGAAAATTAACTACTTCAATAATTAAGTAATTGTTTTAAAGAGATACTGCAGATGTTTTGAAGTGGGGTTATTTGAGGTACTTATTCATAGTCGGCGTGTTACCCACTGTAGATGTAGGTCAACACGGCCCCCGTTTGACAAACCAAACAAACCAAAACAATATCAATTCAAGTGCACAAATATTTTCAGCACTTTACTTTGCTATCAGACGGTCTTTTCTGACAGGAAATCGCTGTTGTATAAGCCAAATATCACTCTTCAAAGCCAACAAACATTCATTTCACCTTGCATAACACAGGAGTCCTGTGGCAATGTGCTTTTTTTTTTGTCAATTATGGTTTATTAACATTTTTTTTCAGCCAAAGTTATTATCAGCAGATTTAATCGGCCATGAAAATAATCGTTTGTTGTAGCACAGTTTAGGTGGTCCAGCGCAGTGGAGGGGTGCAGCTGTGCTACTTGGTTGTCCTTCACTCTCAGGTAGCGGTAAACTTCACAGTCACACTAAATAATACATTTCACTTCTCGAGCATTGGATCAAACTATTTCAAGGATGGTCTGACACACTTTGCCGGTGAGATTAAAGATTTATGTTAAGATTTGGCTGGTTGAGCGTTTAAAAATTAGGCCTCATTTCCTGTTTGTGTCTTCAAATCAATGTTAGTCATTTGTTGTTGTTTTTTCCGTTGATTTTAATTTATGTTTATTTTTAGTTCGTTTCCAGAGTGAGTTTGCCCGTTTCAAAAGTCTAGTTTTTATTTTTATTTTAGTGAACAAAAATGTATTTTCACACCTATCTTTTGTTTTTAGGTAACAATAATAACCTTGCCTCACGACTGAGGAATCTTGATTTTAAACGGCCAATTGTGAGCACAAGACAGTCAATGAAATGTGCATAAAATGTTCATATTCAACTGCAACTTAATTAATAATATTAATAATCACAACTGATTTGTTCATATACAAAGAGTAAAATGGAAAGTTTGATCTTTGCCGTGTAGTTCATCTGTTGCCTTTTGATCCGGAAGCTGATCAACCAAATTTGACTGAGAATATTTGAAAAAACATAAAGTGCAAAGAAAAAAAAGCTAATGAAAGCACCTGCAGTACTCAGACCTTGATGAGAAAGAAGACAAATGCAAGTAAAAAAAAAAGACAGACAGGCAGAGGGAGGATGTTTTGGGGTTTTTTGGTGGCAGCAGGGAGCAAGAGGTCAATCAAAATGAGGAGGCTCTCCACATGTGATGGCCAGAGTTACGCTAGACAGCAACTTAGCGGAGGAGTAATCATGGCAGAGCTCATTTTTCATCCTCCGCTCAGGCAATCCTTAACAACGAATGCAATTACAAGGGAACTTTCTACTTAATGCTTCAACACAAAAGGCTTCCACCGTTTGGTTAAAAGATTTTTCCCCCAGATGCAATTATTGACCTTTGGCTCCCGAGAGCTGGAGCCTAATGACCAGTTGCATGTTAACTGAAAATTAGCTTCAAGCGCTTGCTGCTGTGCTCGTTCGCTTTCATTTCTCTCAAGTGTTCCCAAAAAAAATTCAATTTCAAACAGCAGGGAGGCATTTTTTTATGATTAACAAATATTGATTTGGGGCATCAAAGCTACTTTTTTACACAAAGTGAGCGCCGGCAACATTACTTACCACATGGCTGGCCTGTGTGGGGCTAAACAAAAGGTGAAAATCTGATTTCCAAGTCCTGCTAGCATGATGAACCAGTGTGGAAATTCAATCTATACACAACGCAGCTCATCAGAAAGAAAGTATTGACTGCCTCAACACACAAGAATCCGATATATTAACCAAGGGCCAAATCAATGAGACGAAAGGCTAAAGGTACATTAAACCACATTGGCTTTGAAAGGTACTTCTTTGGAAATGTCATGAAGCAAATGAATCCCACCCAGCCAAGTCCCTGTGTAAATCGCTACTGATTTCTTTTGGATTTTCCATTTGGTTGGCTGGCTCACGCCGTCGCTCCTGTGTTTAGTGAGCGAGGAGCGAGGTGGGCAAAGAGAGAAATAAACTAGATACTTTGAGCGTCTCACAGTAAAAGGAAAATCAAGGCTCCCATTGAGGTACGGACAAGCTCGAATGGAGGCTGATTATTGTTGATCATCGGGGAGACGAAACCTAAACTTGGATTCTTCTGACTTCAAATTTGAACATCACAAAAAACAAAAAACAAACAAAAAAAAACGATGCAAAATGTATGTTTGCCTGACATGAACAATACAGATACTGCAGCCTCGAACCAGAGTGTTTTTGACTGTGACAGCTGACAAGAATGCTCACATGTCCAACCATTTAGGATTTAAAACGTGACTGGTTTGTCAAACTTTATTTTACAGTACACTAATAACAAGTAACAAACTGTACTTTGTAGCAAATTAGACAAAATTGGAAATTATGTGTTCTTCATTAGACAGTATTAGACCATTTTTAGATCCTTATTAGAGGATAATTAGGCCCACATGACACCAGAACTGTACTGTAAACTAAAGTGTATTATTTCACACTGTTAGACCCTTATTAGACTTTATTAGAGGGTAATTAGGGACACATTACAACAGAACTGTACTGTAAACTACAGTGAAATCACATATGTGCTTCTTCTCCATTTTAAAACAATATATAAGCCAGATCTAGCGAGTAAAGGTCAAAATTATAGACGTACAGGAATATTTTGTCTACGGGTGACTGCACAGACTAATTCTACTACTGTAGGCGGATAATGTGACAGTAAAAAATAATATACATTAGTTTACAGTACAGTATTGTTGTAATATGTCCCTAATTACCCTCTAATAAAGGCCAACATATGGTCTAATACTGTCTAAATAGTACAACTTTTTGTATCTTATTAGTGTACTGTAAAATGAAGTGCGACCTACTGATAAAGCAGTTCAACGAACAAAACCACCCACAGCATCTCAAAACTCATTATTTTATCCTTTATTCTCGACTTCCCAGAGACGCGTCTCCGACCTGCCCGTTTGCACCGAGGTGAGCCTTTGACACAGCGTATTAAAATTGATCCACTGTAGCTAGGTGTTATAAAGCTCCCGTCCAGGAAGTCTCACAGACTCAAAGCAGACTTCATTCATCGCGGCGAACGAGCTCCGGCGTGCTCAGGAGCTAGTTAGGAGAAACCTTCTGCCATGAGTGGATCAAATAAATAAAAAGGTAATCCTCCCCTTTTCCCTTCACCCCACTGTTCCCAGTTAGGCTCGGCAGGCAAGGCCAATCCCATATGTTGACGCTTACCCTTGCGTTTTGTGAGAAATGTGGGGGTGGTGGTGGAGGTCAGTCACGTTTCACTGGAGGAATATAAAGGGAAGGCAATAGCTAAGGTGATAGCGCTGCTATTGATGTAACCAATTTCATTCTCAAAATGGCGTTTGCCACAGTGGACGGGGAGAGATGGGTTTAATCTCAGAGGTGAGATGAAAACTATATTATGGTGAGAAAAGTGGGGGGAGGGAGGGTGAGGTTAAGGATAGGGGAAGGAGGGGTGGTCTCCGCGGGAAGACGTAGGAACACACACTCTCCTGGAGAATGGCATAACTTGGCGCCTCGGTGAGACTCAGTCTGTTTTTTTGGCCTAGATCCAGCATGATTCAGACGTTCAAGAAATAAGAAATACGGGGACAGAAAACGTAAATTGACTGATCAGCCGGAGTTCTAACTCACATCACTCTTTCCACTCTCACTCTGAACAGCAATAATCTAAACTTAAAGTAGACTGCTCACAAAAACTGCATAACTCTGCTGCGTAGCCCATGTCTGTCAGAGCACTTATACTCAAATCTCCAAACATTCAGTGTGTAGCATTTGATATCTGCCTGGATCGTTTTATCTTTGCTTTGTCATTCTTTCCCCCTAAGCTCCCGAGTGACACAGACAACCCTGATTTGATATTGTACATGAAACAAACACAGTTCAACTACATGTAGATTTTATAGCAGTTTGTTACTGCATTTGTATTGATTCCGATGGCACTGATCAAAATCAAGCCCTCAATGGGATTTGATATTGGAGTTTCAGATTTCAGTCATGGTTAGTTTGGTGACGCCTGTGGTTAGGGCTGTACAGGGGGGGGAGTGGATGACCAGGGCAGAAACGTTGAGTGAAAATGATTTATGTAGGATAAATAAACAAGACTGCTCTCCTGCTAACCTTTATTTCACTAAAATTCAACTTAAGTCCTTCTCAGTTGCTTCCCCAATTATCGTTAATGATTGATAATTGTGGGTTGTGGGGGTGTGAATTGCTTTCGGCTTCTGAAGGGTGGCAAAAAAGGTTCGGGAACCACTGGAAGAATCAATTAACTGACTAATCTTTGCAGCTCTACCTGTGGTGCGGTTTAAAACTACAGGAAACACTTGTCAAGCGGGTACTTTGCCAGAAATGCAATAAAAGAGCAACTGGTGTATTTGTGTACAATGCAGCCAAACAAAACGCAGTTTTAATGAAAAGTCAGTTAATAACAATTGCAAAGACAATCTGATTTCAAGCTGCACACCACATCAGTACTTAATCCAAAATCAAATATCAGCAAAACTTTGCTTTGTGCGTGCGTGAAGACAATTTCAATCCAGTGAGGAGATGGCGGACCC
>JAJHUR010101100.1:0-15564 GCA_027495735.1 Lutjanus campechanus | reverse complement strand
AACACAAACAAATTAAATCATTAGAGATGTTACGATACCAATTTAAATACTTGAACTTGTGTATCGGTTGATATTGTGTACCAATATAATACCAGGGTGTAAAATAAAAAAAAAAAAAAGGTGTATGGGACAGTGCTGTGAAGTAGAAGTGTATCATTTCAGGGGCATTACATTATGTGATATCAGATTGACTCATTTAGGCTACCCTTGATATCCATTCTAGCATTTTAGGCTATACCGAAATGACCCTGCAATTTACTATAGGACAAAGAAAAGCCTTCCATTCGAAACAGGAACCAGCAGAAGTTTGATCATTTCAGGTCTTGTAGTGTTTTTACGTGCACAGGTATCTTTTCTGTTTCACTCCAGTAACGGTACAAAGCCATCCCCAAGTAATATAAGTCTATGCACCAATCCAAAATCACATTAGCGAAACAGGCATATATTTGACATATAGGATGCTTTTTGTTTCAAAACTTGTATATCTATTTTTTAACTCACTGGGTTCTGTACTCTGCATCGGCCAATATGCAAAGTTCAGGTATCAGAATTGGTATCAGGATGGAAAAAATGCTATTGGAACTTCTCTGACCAGAATGGAAATGAATCTAATGTTGTCAATCCTTAATTGAGATACCCATGATGAATGAAGTGATGGAAACATTACAAAGACATGAACAAAAATGACTTTTTTAACTTTTGCACATAAAAGGTCTTTGATTTCTTCTTAAACTAAACCTACATATCACAGGCAAACTGTGGAAGTTAATGTATGTACGGCATGTATTTTTCTGATTAACAGTGCTAATTTGTGTTCTCCCACTGGTTCATTAAAAAGATGCAACCAAATTTCAAGCATTTGGACTTCAACTCAAATCTTTACTCTGTCATATTGACTGATTATTTCTCTTGGTCACTTCTTTTTTTACATAAAATATGAAAAATATATTTAGGATGACGTCATTTTCTGCAAGAGAGTATTTAATGCAGCCTGTCTCTTGTACCAATATGTCACTGTATTGCTTTTCAAAGGTTTGATGATATGAATTCATCTCCAAGCACAAAAAAAAGTTTCCATGATGGTGCCATTGTGTTACATAGCTGTATAAATGTACAAACACATTAAAAAAATGTTTGTTTTTGTTTTATCGTATTAACAAACATTCCCTTAGAGCCTATAAATGAATGAGCTTGATCATAACCTACATTATATTTATTAGCAGGGAAGAATCAAGAAATGAACTCACATAAATTGGATTATGATGCTATGGGACAGAGTGACCAAAGAAAATACTTACAACGTGGAAAAGCCCTGCTTCTTCTCTGGATCTCTCCTGTTGTCTGACTCACTCTCTGCCTCATCAATAAATTCTTCCTCTGTTCTTTCTACATGTACTTCTTTATCATCTATCTTCATGCTCTCGCTTTCTCTTTTCCTCTCACTTAGCATGTCCACTCTCTCCTTTCCCTCACTCCTTTCCCTGCTTCGAACCTGTACATGGTTGGTCCTATTAGATTCCAGCTCGACAAACACGCTCTTGTCCTTAGGTATATGCACCATACTCTTTGTCTCTCCTTCTATAGGGCACTGGGACCTGTGGTCAGATGCAAGGGTCTGTGTAAAGGACATCCTTGGATGCTGCCTGGCAGTAGACAAAAGACTTAACACAGGGGATCTGAATGTGGCGTTTACGGTTGTCTCTGCAGAGCAGGGGAAAGTTGCTCTGCTGGTCCGTGCAGAAGACCAAACAGCTACTGGAGTCTGAGATTTGGGGGTGATGCCCCCGCTTTGAAAAGGTGGAGTCGCTGATGCAGTCTCGCTAATTTTAGACGAGGTGATATGGAATGGAGTTCGACCAAAAGTCCTACAGTCAGCGGTGGGGAGTCCAAAGCTCTGGCGCCACTTGATTGACTCAGAGCGGGAATGAGCAATGTTAGGACTCAGAACTTGCCGAACTCTTTCCACCTGGGGGGTGACATCCTGGATGTCGTCTCTCCCAGTGCTGGGTCTCCGTTGCTCGGTTCTAGCAGCCCCAGCCCCGTCTGCTGGCTCCAAAAGAATGGGACTGCAGGACTGGACAGAGGACAGACGTGCACTGACATTAGAGATGTCTGGTGAACTCTGCGGCAACAGTGATCTCTGTGGCGTTGGAGGAGGTTGACTACTCCGAGGAGATTGTCCAGAGAGAGGACCGATACTTTTTCTTGGAATCTCAGCCAGCTGATTTTCCTGTTTGATGTCTTCATCTGTACAAACTGCAACGGTGCCGTTCCTCGATATGTCTCCATCTTTACTTTTCTCTGCAGTGGAAACTTTGGCCTTTTCAGCCAGAAACCTTCGGATCTCTTGCTCAATGCTGTCATCACTGTCAACTGAACTGCTATCATCCTTTATCTGAAGAGCCGTCTGAGTGTTGTGCAACAGCGGGGCGTCTTGACCCTCAACTGCTTTCAACTTTTCTGTGTCACCTTCAGGCATTTCATGCTCTTCACTCTTGTTAGTTTGTTTATGTTGTGAAACACTCCCTTTACTCAGCCCAGCCTTGTCTTTCATGTCATCCTTGCTCCTCTTTTGTACTTTTTTCAAAGCACCGCGCTTGGATAAAAGATCAGATTTGAACTGTTTGGTCTGTATTTGTTCTTCCTCCTTGAGGCACTTCCTTGATTTCCGCTTTAGGTCTCTTATTTTTTTCTTTGACTTCTTTTTTGTCTTGAGCAGGTCTTTTATAGCGGTGTCTAGATCCTCATCACTGTCAAGCGAGCTGCTTTTGTCTCCACTTTGCTCCGCATCATGTAATCCAGCTATGGGGTGTGTTTGACTTCTCTGAAAAGACACCAATGGGCTCGATTCTTTTCCATGCTCAGGTAGAAGTTTGGGGGCTGTTTCTTTGACACTATTATCTGTCCCAGATATGTTAGAGATGCTACTGTTTTCCTCTTTGTGTTTTCTTCTTTGTGTCAAAGACAATCTTGGGGGTTTCTTTAGGGGTACAACTTGTTTTGCTTTCACTTCCTCTGTTTTATTTACACCATGAGGCTCTTCAGTTATGGGCTGTTTGTGTAGTTGGGCCTTCTGCTCAAGAAATTTCCTGATTTCTTGCTCTATCCCATCTTCACTGTCAATGGAGCTGCCATCACTTTCTTCATCTGGGCAGTTGTCAGGAAGTGAAGACTGCAAGGAAGATTCGGTGGGAGCACAATTGCTAAGGCCAATGCCATGATGGAAGGCCCCGGGCATGACAGTTTTTGAAATGTCCAGTATTGCTTCAGCACACATGAGCTCTGCTGTTGTATTCACCTTTGGTGGGGCAGGGGTAGGGGCAGGGGCAGGTTGTTCCTTAAAACCCTCTACCTTAAACAGAAGCAGTCCATTTCCTTTACTCTTCGAGCTCTCTGAAAGTGTATTCTTGGGTATAAAAGATGATGGAGGAGGTTGAACAGATTTCACTTCTTTCTCTGGTCTCTTTTTCCTTTTTAGTTTGTGTTTCTTCATGTTTTCCGAGCTTGTACTTCCAACAGTGTGTATTACTGACTTACTAAAGGGTTTTTGCTTGTGCAAGAATTGTTTGAAGCCACTCTTTTCCTTGAGCTGCTCAAGCTGGTAGCAGCGAATAGCTTCTTCAATCCCATCATCGCTCGTGGAGTCAGACTCCTCTTTGAATGCATGGGGAATAAAAGCTTCCCTTTTGTTCTGCTGCTCTTTTTTCTCCAGCTGGTATCTTTGAATGGCCTCCTCAATGCCGTCATCACTACTGGAATCATTTGAGTCTTCCTCCACCTTAATGGTGACTGGGTACTGTACTTGGCTGAGGAGGCTGAGTGTTTTAGAGGGGCTCTTTGTCTGCTCTTTAGGCAAGACTAAACCCTTGGTTGTTATACTTTTATTTGAGTCTAATCTCTTAAATGTGTTGTCATTTAGGGATGCCTTGTGTTTGATGTACTTTTTTAATGGTACAGCAGCTGGTACTGTGGGAGTCTCAGCTTTGACACCTTTTGGAAACTGGTTACTGGCCATTGAAAATGTATTGCTGTCAGAGTTCTGCTTGGAAACCTCAGGAATGGGTGGGTTTTTCCTGGGAATTTTGGATGACTGGAGAAAGGTGAAGCACGGTTCCGCCTTGCGTTTGTGATCATCCTTTTCCTTCAAGTATTCTAGTATTGCCTCCTCGATTCCTCTATCCACTGAGTCATCACTGTCAGAGTCACTGCTCTCGTGGTTGACTGGGGAGGAAACATCAGCCTGTGGGTTTTCAGTGGGACCTTTAGTTTTGGACTTGGCTCCCACATAAGAACCCATTGCGACCTTGCAGACTTGGGGATGACCCTCCTGTCCTGATAGCACATTTCCCTCGATCTCGTCGCCCATCTCGAGTGAGGACTGGGTGCTCCTAAGGCTCTCTATGATCATCTGGACCTTGTCTGAGATAGGGGTGCCTCTGGTGGACAACTCTGTGTCAGAGTCATTGAAGCAGATCGGAAGGCTATAGCCTCCAGGTGGGCCACATGTTCTCCATTCTGTTTGCGTCGCTGCAACAGGAGGTACGTTCATCAAGTACATTCTAGTGAAGTAAGGTGAGGTCGTTGACCATTGGAGAGCGGCTGCCTCCGATCACAATCACATTGTTGAATCTGAGAAGAAAACAGAAACGGAGAAAGAGTTACAGGCAAGTCAAACTAGACATATAATTAAACCTAGTTGTAGAACTTCTGTGTGATTCATCCATCGAATTATCCTGATGGCATTCATTATTATTCTGTCCGTCTCCACATGTCGGATCCTTTTGTAAGAGCTGTGAATGAAGTCCTTTATGTCACTAGGATATTGCAAACTGATCCATCCGAGGAAATTTACATTTAGTCCAGCTGGGGACAAAAAAACCCAGACAATTTATGTCAGGGAGAGTTTAAGGATGTTTCAAAGGAGGTTCATGTAGCCAACTAGTACTATTGACAACTACCTACATAGTTAAACATTTCTTTTATTATTGATTAATCTGTGCGTTATTTTTTATAATAATGGATTACTTGCTTCTTCCATAAAATATCAGAAAATGGATGGATTTTTCAGAACAATACTGATATCAATATTTGAGAGTTTAGTTTAAACCTGATCAACCTGTAAAATTGACTTTTTTCCAGTCCACCAGTCAAAGGACTAGTCAAAGTCCACTTGCATATTTTACCAGCATTTGGCTTTTTTGCACCCTGAACCTGATAATATATTGACGGACATTCTTTTGTTTGTTTGTTGTTTTACAGCTGAAAAATAAACTTATCAGGGCTCTCTGGTGGACAAACAATGTAATTAAAGTATGGTTTCTAAATTTCATAAACAGCAGAGCAATTTCTTGTTATTTTTTGGATTACATGCGGATATATTTCTAAAAGGCTAACATTTCTTTCAATTGACTCAGTGAAGCAACTAATCTTATCATGACTGCAGAAAATGCTGAAAAATATATTACTGTTGTGTCTGAAACCTCAGTCATCATTTATTTTTTCTTTAGGTTTAGATATCTGTCGATGTCTTACCCTGACAAGAGAAGAAAACATGATACTATCTAATAAAGAGTACCCCTGTACAAGCAGTTATTACTGAACATTTTATTTTGTCAGTTGCCTGCTTTATTTATCCATGTGCATCAGGAAGATAATATTTCCCCTGAAAGCACATTAACTTATAAATATGGACAGCTTCAATTAAATCTATGACCATCTGCTTTCCTTCACTCATCCTTCAGTCTATCAGGATGGTCAGTACTGACAGAGACTTTCAATCAGAATACATATCCTTGCAAACAGCTACACATCCTGAATGTGCTGCAGAATAGTCAGAGCTCTGCTACCATCCTGTGGAGGACCTCTGTGTGACCACTCTGCAGGTACTCAATGCTGATTGTATGTTATCATGTAAAATGAAATGGTGCTGCATGGTTATGGGAGAACTTCTTTGCACCTCAGGGGTACAGGAGTTATTGCTTATTTATGAGTGAATTTGTGAATTTCTAGGAGACTTGAGATGACTGTGTGAACATCATGTCTGATGCCTGCAGCTTCCTTACAAGAAGTGGCTGGCTTTCGTCAGCTTTCTACCTGTATTTTGGTCCCATTTACTATAAACTATCCCATATAATTACTGAGTTGGTAATTGTAAGTTAGGTGCATAAAAGTGACACCAAAACTGCACAAGACCACAACACAGCTGGGAATCTAACTAAAGCTGAATTAGGCATCGACACTGAAAGGCTTTATTGTGAAATTACAAAAGGAACTGTTCAGGTACATGCTGTCACACTGAGGGGAAGAATTATCATTATCATTACAGCTATGACAAACAACGTCCGGTCTTTCAGAGCCAACCCTTTCAAGCATGCCAAAAAACACAAGCCCAGATCAAGCTGCTGGATCCTTGGGAAAAAATAACCTGGGCCCCGTTTATGGTGAACAAATCTGCAATTAATCTAATTACAGAAAAGTAGTTGCCACACAGTTAACCTGGAGCTGTCAGGGCCCCTGAGGGTCTGGGGCCTCTAGCACTTGTCCAATTTGCTGGGTTACTAATCCAGCCTTGGGGCTGCCCTGAAACTGTGGTTGAGTGATACATTTATCCCAGTGCAAATAATAAAAAATATCCATTCCATCCTGACATATGATGACGTTTCACACACTATTATTTAAATTTACTCTTAGACCTGTTTGTTGTTGACCTCTGTAATGAGCTGATTCTGGAATACATGTTGAAAAATGCTCTGAAAAAATATAAGCAATGAGTGCAGTGATTGAGATTCACTTTCAAACACAATTCATACTCAAATAGCTCAAAATCAAACAAACACTTTCAAACCAAGGTGAAAGAGACTGGTCAATCTCAGCAGACATTTTAAGCTCTCCTTAACTTTTGGGTGGCTAAATAAACCACTTTCCCTGTGGAGAGCCCCATGGAACCCATCTAAATGCCCCTACATGTCTCCAGACCGCATTGTATTAATTTGAGGACTGTAGACATGAATTTACACAGCCCAGCAGGTTTCAAGGGAGACACTTTGGATTACTCATATGCACAAATTAGTAAGTTACACCCCTGAGTTACTTAATTTAGTCCTTCCATTTATTGCTGTTAAGCTATTGTAGGAGCAGGAACTGAAGTCGCAGGTTGTTGTGGTTAGTTCATCCCTCTAGTGTCAGTGCCACTGGCAGGCTGTGTGCCCTCTAATTAATGTATCAATTACCTCAAATTAACAGTGTTAAATCATTATGTTTATCCAATTGCTCCCTGTCCCCTCAACACTCTTTGTGTCAGGTTTAATGCTCACTGGAGGTTGTTTAAGCTCTCCTTGATGGACAGCTTGTAATGCAGTGCAGACTAAATACAGAAAGTTGACACAACATGTGCAGGCTGGTTTGCTGGAGTTCAACCACTGGGGGAAAAAGCATTCTGATCTTTTATGCAAGAAGAGCTGCATTATCAAAATTTCAAAAATATTACAAGTTAAAGTCCTGCATTCAAATATTTCTAAAATCAAAGTAAGTATTCTCAGTAAAATGTTTATTTAAATTATCTAAATTAAAAATACTCTTTATGCAGGATGAATGTAACCTGTTTGTGATATCATTAGTGCATTATTATTATTACTGATGCATCAATGTGTGAACTGAATTTTAAAGGACTAGTGCGTAGGATTCAGTGGCATTCACCACTTAGCTTGCAGATTACAAACACCTTGCATCACCCTTTGTTTTTCCAGCATATAAGCAAAACTATGGTGGCAGCCAGCCAAAACTCTTGGTTTGTCCATTCTGGGCTACTGCAGAACAGCATGGTGGTACAACATGGCAGCCTCCATGGAAGAGGACCTGTGCCCTCAATAAACTGTCAGTTTATATACTTTTTGGAAAACAATGCACCATATTTCATATGATCACAGATTTTTTTTTTTTTTTAATCTTTAAACTGGGAAATACTCAAAGTATAAGTAACTTATACTGTACTCCTAGTGCTTGACTAAGTGTAATTTCTAACTCCACCACTCCACATCTTGGTTTTGGACTGATAGGTGGCTTGGTTTCAATTTTTGCATTTAAAACACAAAGTTATGCCTTTTTAATACCCTTTAGACTAAACATATTTTAAAAGAGCTCAGTTAGGGAAAGTTATTGAGAACCTATACTAAACTCTTACTGGATCCTGATTAGTCGGTACCTAAATATTGATAAGCTCCTGGACCAACGACACTGCTATAAGCATTTATACAAGGTTACATTTGGCCTTCACAGCAGACAGGGCAAAATGTTCAAAAGTATTATGTATTTTATTGAGTAGTACTTATAAGTATGAGTCACAATAAGCAGTATCAGCACCGATATAGGTATCAATAAGCTTATAGACAAACAATACTGCTATCGGTGTTGATGTAACATTCCATAAACAGCTGACAGGGGTATGCAGCTAAATGCAATAACTTAGGAAACACTTTTAAAAAACTAACTAAAAAACTAAAATAAAAGAATACACCTTGAATTGTTCCACATCTTTTTGTGTCATGTATTTATTTTTTGCCCAAAATTATGAGTAGTATCAATAGGAGTATGTATAAGTATTGGTATAGATAAGCAGCATCAGTATCAATATCGGTACCAATACTTTTAAACAACAAGTTCTGCATTTTGGTGCAAATAAAATTTGGAACGACTATGTAAAATGTTACTCCTGCCACCTGCCATATTGTGTAGATAATGGATGGTAGTGTGGCACCTGAACCCTGTACCCCTGTGAGACTGTCCAGAGTTGAATCCTGCAGCAGCCACGCAGCGCTGCTCCTCCATGAACATGCATGCTTTCGGACATTACCATACCATTAACCCAGCCGAGGAGTCGCTATACAGGAGCCTCTGCTAGCCTCCCTACCCCCAAATGTAAATCCTCCAGTCCAGCTCAGTATGCAGCCTGCAGGGGGAAATGAGCAACCCGGCTACAGCCTGACACCACCAGACTAACTTAACCATTCAACTCAATGATTAAAGCATATAGAACCCTGATAGAAAAGCACGAATAAACAAACAGGAAACCAGGATGGGTCACCGAAGACGCCCCGCTTTAAAACGCCGAGACGAGGCTCATAAACCGATCAAAAACCGTAGCATAACCTAGTCATATGCCAACTTTGTTTGACATATCATGTGTACAAAGAAAGTTTCACCAGGCATGCCAACATTACAGGGTACCATTTTCTGTATTACATAACCACTCACGTTGTTGCGTGTATTTTCCCTCCCAGACGCTCCCCTGGTCGCAACCGAGCAACCCCGGCTGTCCCCGTGAGCCTCTAGCGGCACGGACTGCACTGATGCCCGGCGTGCAGCGGTAGGAGACTCCGCAGAGCAACCATGTTTCTTGGTACCGGCCACGGTTGTCAAAACCCACCGTATTCGGCCAATAACACCGCTAAACGTTCAGTAATATCAGTTAACGCCTCTACTTGAAACACTATGGTTGAATTAGTTGGATAAACGGACAAAATTGGATGAAACATCGGAGGGATAACCGTTGCTGGTCGGCGACTTGAAAGACACAGGCGGGCCTCCCGGCTGCTGCAGCCCCGGCATTTTCTCCGGCAAAGAAAGCCTTTGTACTGAGCCACAGCTTACCCTCCTAGCCTCGGCTATTTTCACTCACATACAGACACAAGTGCACAAGTTTAACTCACCTGGATATGCCACAAAACGACCGCTACAGTACGAGTGTGCTCATTGCAGCGTTGATTTGAGATATTGGGAGGAGAAGCCGTCGTGGAGATATTTCGGTGACCGTCACCAGCTCGCACACCGCCGCCTGAAGCTCTCACCGTCGAGTCCCCCTCCGCTCCGACTGCCGGCCGGGCGGACAAGCTTCCTTAAACCACCCAGAGTCCAGTCAGCCAAGCATGCATCCTTTCAAATATGACATTTTCACCGGAAAATATCTATGCATACAATTTAAATGACTACACTTTACATTATTACACTGCAAAACAAAGTATTTTTTCCAATTTACGCGTGTAAAGTGCATAATAAATAAAAATAAGTATTTCCTGGAACATGAAAGAATGTAAAATAACCCAGAAAATACTTTTAAAAATATAAATTATAGCATCCCAGTGGACTTGTGTGATAGTCTAACTATCACACGCCTTATTTTGAGAAAGTTTTATCTCATGGCAAAGTATTTTGTTTATAGACAACTCCCAGTATGTTTAGAACTGATATCAACTATGTCCAACTATTTTTTAATTTGAATGAAATCATCCACACTGGTATTTTTATATCAAGTTCAACTTGATATCTGCTTTTACTTTAAAGTTTTTCCTGTAATATCTGCACAGCCAGGGTGACAGCCAAACAAATCATTATCACCTCATTCATTTTTTATGTGTTTTTAATTTGATTCCAGGCAATTAAGTCATGAAATATCCATTCAAAATCCAGGAAAGTAGGTCATTTTATACAGTCTTAGTAGTATAGATGTTCCAATACCGTTTTTCATTCCTGATTGGCTACTGATACTGATACCTGAACTTATATGTATTATGTACATGAGTCGAGTCACATGACTCAAGATGCAAATTTGAGGACTTTACACTTGAATGACTAACACTGATGAAAGACTCAACTTTGACTTTGTGTTCATGACTTCAAACTTCTCTTAGAGGGATGATTTGAACCGACTTTTTAAAAATTTAATATTTACACTTCTCTAGATATTGAGAGGTACACAACAACTACAACATCCAACTTCGTCCGTCACTACAAAACCCAGAAAAAAAATCTAATAATGTCTGGGTTTTTTTTTTAGTTAAATTATTGTCTGGTCAAATGTTAGCTAGAAAGCTAATGTTAAGTTTAACTTATGGTAGACTTGGCTTTGACTTGTTGAGAAGACATAGCCTGTCGTTAAGTAGGAGACCATCCAGGGACTGATTCAGGGCCATGTTACCAGTAAAAGTATGCAGACATGTCATTAGCGAACTATTGGCTAATCAACCGTTAGCTAGAAAGCTAATTCATTTTAAGCTATGTTAAACTTGGCTTCTAATCATTTATGTATTTTACTGAAAAGATATTGTAAATGTAGACAGCCGTGGGATTCATTCAGGGTTATATTTAACTATGCAGACGCATTACTTGCGACTTGCTTGACCTGAGCAATGACTTAACTTACAGCAAGGACTCGACTTGCTTGATTATCACCGCAGTGACTTGGAACTTGCTTGTGGACTTGAGGGTTAAGATCTGAGACTATAAAACACTCAAATAGACTTGGTATTTATGACTTGAGACATGACTTAGACTTCAGACGGATGACTCAAAAGAAAGTGACGTTTTTAAAATTAAATATTTGCTTTTTTTTATATTGATAAGTTACAAAAACGTGCAACCTACTAGAATGCGGGAGAACAACAGAGGTCAATGCAACGAGGCACCTGCAATGGAGGAGGCTTGTCAAAAAATAACAAAATTTAGATTGAAGGATTATGTTATGGATTATGTTATGAAGGTAGTAAGAATAGAACAGTGATATGAAACAACCAGCATATCGTCCAGCTTCATTCATCACTACAAAACCCATAAAAAAGATGTGGCTTTTTAGCTAACTGATCGGCTGGTCAGACGTTAGCTAGAAATCTAATGTTAAGTTTAAGCTATGTTAGACTTGACTTCTAGTTGTTGATAAATTTTGCAAGTCATCGGTGTTACAGTCAAAGTCGAGTTGCAAGTCTTCTGTGATTTTTGTCAAGCCGAGTCTTGAGTCATCAGATTTGTGACTTGAGTCTGACTCAAGTCCAAGTCATGTGACTCAAGTCCACACCTCTGGTTCCTCAAGTCTCTCAAACTCTACTGGAGTGATGGAAAATGATTTTTCCAAAAGATATTTCCTCATGGTGGTGGACACATCAGTTCATAATCTCCTTGAGGTGTTTAACTGGGTTGAGATCTGGTGACTGCGAAGTCCATAGCATATGAATCACAACATTTTCATGCTCATCCAGCCATTCAATGACCCCTCGTGCCCTGTGGCTAGAGCATTGTCATCCTGGAACAGACCAGTCCCATCAGGACAGAAATATTTCATCATAACATAAAGGTGATCGCTCAGAACAACTTTGTATTGATTTGCAGTGACCCTTCACTCTAAGGGGACAAGTGTACCCCAGCAAAATGCTCCTCACAGCATTATAGAACGGCCGGATCCCCTCACTGTCAGGGTCAAGTTTTCAGGCCTGTACCGTTCTCTCAGCGTATGTCACACATGCACTCTCCCACTTGTTGAGAATATAGTGAAGGATGACTCATCTGACCATGTCTGACATCTCTCAAATGTGCATTCATCTTTGTAATGAGGTTTATATGCACTTAAACTCTACTATAATATCCCTCTCTGTGTAATTGTCGATGATCTGTTCTTGCTGACACAGTCTGATCACGTCCCGCTTTGTCATTCTGTTTTTCCTTAGGTATGGCACTGATGAGCGTCACGATCATCAAATGTGCGCTGTTAAGCACAGTTTCCAATCCTATTTACTGACGCCTTTCCCAGATCTGAATGCAAATGTCACTTTTGTCACTGTACCTATTGAAACACGAGCCAGCTGAGCAATATTTGTGACTTGACCTCCTTCTCTTGATGGCCCAACAATGAAGCTTCTTTCATAGTCACGTAGATCTTTTCCTCTTACCATCCCGATACAAAATCAAAACAACTCGGCCTGCTCAGCATTTTTATACTTGCAAGCATGACTGGATGTTAATAGCTTAATTGTACCACACACTGCACCTGTGTTCTCCACACATTTGTTCAGGTTTGCCTGTAATTTGCCACCAGTCTGTATGTGTCACTCCAGTTAATACATTTTATTAAAGAGCATTTAAAAGTTCTTGTTGTCTGTCAGGGTTGACAGGTTCACAGCTTTCATTTTATGGAATATTAATATCTTATTTGGAGCTAGCAGCCAGTTTATCTTTCTGTTTTTTAAATAAGTGCTGCAGAGTGTTGCCTCTCACAACAATAGCATGCTCATTGTTCAGACTTATTAACATTATTATCTCTTCTGACTCCTTGCATGTTTTAAACAGAGAATATCAACTTCTGTCCTTCAATTGGTGATTCACAGTCTCTTAAATGCAACAGGCGAGAGATTTATTTATACGTCAGTCTATCCTGTTGCTAAACCAAAATCAATGTGCTGCTAACTGAATCCAGAGGACATGTGATATAATATTTGTCATGATTGTCTGATATATTTTGTGCATTTTGGGAAAGTGTCATGTGTGTAACTGTATGATTAATTTGTGTAAATCTCTTGACCAGAGTTGCACAACGATACAAAGTTAATTTTATTGTTTACTGACTTGTATTGTTTTGTATCGTATCATATCATAACATTGTAATGCAGTGCAATGTAATGCAATGCGAATAAAGGAAGGTCTCTGATGGGATGCGTGGCTGTCGAGTCCATATAACTCTTTCTGGAAGGTTGCTCTACATATAGGGATTCGGCACCTTATTGCAAAAAGGTTATTTGGCAGATTGTGCAATGTTAGAAGTGTCAACTCGTGTAAAATGCTGTTGCATTAGAGACCCCGCTAGCCCTTAGCCTTAACCTCAACAAAGCCAACACAAAAAACAAAACAAAACAGCAGATCCAAAACAAATTGGATTTACCCATAGGGCTTTAAAACTGTGTTAAAAGCCAAAATGTTGGTGAGGAATAAAAGGCAAGAGAAATTCTTCGTGGGGGTACATCACCTGGTAGAACAATCCACTCTGAGGTCTTGGGCCACTGTACGAGTGTACCGGTGCATCCAATCTCTTACTATTTAAAGAATTGTATATATTAAATACTATAAGATTAAAAAAAGATTAATAAAAAAAAATACTTTTTGAGCACAACCTGAGCTATTTGAAAATGTTACTATAATGTCACATATTATTATGAATAGTTATAAAACCAGAATGTGTGAAGACTGTTGCTATTTGTAGTTGCAGTGACTGCAAAGTAATAAAACCGTGTGTGGTACCACCTTAGGGTCTAATGATGGACAGAGTTGTATTGGATCAGCTGATCTGACAGATGTGTTTGTTATATGCCAGCAGAGGTGTGGAGTATGGGACAACTACTGTGGACCAGTCGGTCTCTGTCTCCACTTTCCTCTCCAGTCTCACCAGAGTGTGCCGAATGCACAGTGGAACAGACAGCAACCTCTGGTGTGCCCATCTACCTTTACAAACACCAGTGAGCTGTCATGCGTCTACCTGAGGGTGCCTCTGGGGTCTGTTTTTTCAGCACAATGGACAGGGAACATGGGCGCTGTTTTCGGTTTGCCCTGTATGTCCCACAGGCTCCAATGTTCATGTCAAGAGGTCCTTGAAAAGTGTTGGGCTAGTGTAAAACTCGACTCCAAGGTAACCAGGGACATCACTGAGTCATGTGAGCTTCATTGATAACAAGAACTGTCCATCTTAAAGTGATATTAATAATAATAATAATAATATTAGTAGTGTGGTAGTTTTTTGCGATACAATATGGCACAATGCCACAGCTCACTGGCCACGATTGTCATTTCTATTATTTGATCAAAATCACCCGCGGTTTGCAACCAAGATGTCTGCAATCAAATGCTATTTTCCCCAGAAATGTAGCATTTTCCTGATTCCACCTCAATAATTGGCTCCCTGTCTTCTTCTTAAAACACATCCTCGTGCTGCCTAAGTGAGGACTTGCCTGCCCTGGTCCATAAATCAAACACACCTACACATAACTCGGTGTCAGTTTAGTTATACCTCTTTGTAACAACATTCCAGACTCGAATTGTGATTATTTCCCATCATGTAGTTTAGATGTAGTTGAACTACTTTTTGAAATTAGCTCTAGTTTTTACCTTTCATGTTGAAGTAGCAAGTAGTTTAGGAAACAACAGTCTTATTATGCTACAATGCTCCAGTGTGACTGTGTTTCACTGATTTTGGATCAAACTTTATTTAGATACAATAATCATTTTGAGCTTACAGTACTGTATAAGCACTTCAGTGTCTGCTGCGTTTCAGATTAAATCGCAGCAGCGTGAAAAGCAGTCAATAGGTTTTTTATTTGTTTTTCGTTGGTCTAACTTTCAACTTCATGCACAATTAAACAGGTGGAAACATGCATAAGAATGGATAGTAAAGGGGTCAATAATTGGTCGCCATTTCAAGTCCGGCACGGACCAGTCAGTACGGAGCATGGACTGGTAGCTGGAGAGGTGCCAGTCTACCTCGTGGGCACTGCCAAGGTGCCCTTGAAGGCATCGCACCCCTAACTGCTCAGGCTGCCTGACTATATGTATGTGTGCAGCCCCCTCACTCTCTCCATTAATGCATGTCTATAGGTCCTGTTTGTGCATGTTTGTGTTTTTCAGGCCTGTGATTGTAAAATAACAACAAAGTGAAAAGATGTAATTTCCTCCCGGGATAAGTAAAGTGTGTCTTCTTCTTCTGCAACTGGTGTTTAATGCCACTCTTCTTGCACCTTATTATTTACTACCATTAGAGAT
>JAJHUR010101098.1:0-23089 GCA_027495735.1 Lutjanus campechanus | reverse complement strand
ATGATTTTAAGAGATCTGATTTCAAAAAACAAGTAACCAAAGCTTTTGGTAGTTGAGATTTTTGATGCTCAGTGCTACACTGACATATTTCAGTTTGTGCCAGAAAGTCTTTCCAGAAACAATGTCCTGGATAATCACCAGAAATCTTTTATCTTTTTTACTGGCACTGTTTCCTGATTAGAAAGTACTTCCAGTAAAAAAAAAACATTCCCAGCCAAGTCTGTGGATTATCCAGAGTAACTGGGACATTGTTTCTGGAAGTGTTTTTTTTTTTTTTTTTAAATAAAAATGTTCAATAATCAGTTTGAGCTCCACAAACAAAGCATTAAAGTCAGAGGCAGATATATTTAAAAAAGACAATTGTGTGTTTTTGTAATTTGGGTGAACTGAACCTTTAATTCATTTTTTTTAAAACTCAATCTTCCTTTTTCTTCTTTTTTATTAACAGAACGTTTCTTCTAAATGCAGCTTAAATAATAAATAGTCAAACTACATCAGGCAAAGTTATGATTTAAATTTGAACATATCTGATTACAAAATAAGTAACCAGGACTGTGAATCTGACCGGGCTTTTGATGTCATCTTTCAGCACCTGAGATTTATATTTTAGTGCCAAAAAGTGTCCAGAAACAATGTCCTGGTTACTCTGGGTAATCAACAGAAATCAGTTTTAATTGGGTCTGTCTCCTGAGTGGAAAGTACCTCTATTAAAAAACGTTTGCAGCCAAGTCTGTGGATTATCCAGAGTAACTGGGACACTGTTTCTGGAAGTGTTTCTAAAGAAAAAATGTTCATTAGGCCTACTTTGAGCTCCACAAAATTACCAGCAAATAAAACCGAATGTGTCTTTTTGTAATTTGGGTGAACTGACCAGCTAATTTTATTGAATCTAAAAGTAATCCCTCCTCTTGCTCATCTCTCATGTTTCTTTTTGTAACTCCTCTAAAAGGACACTCCTGGCAGATGTTAGCAGTGGTGTTTTTTTTAATGAGATGAGACTTCCGGAGTCTGAGTGTTGACAATGTTTGTCCGGGGCCCGGTGTGAGCCTGAGTGGCTCAGTGGGCCGCGCTCCCACAGGGGGACGCCCGTGACCCCGCTCTTGTCTGCCACTATCACCGATAAACTCTAATTGTCTGCTACAACTGTTCACTGGCACAATGTCGGATGTTTTCCTCTATTCTCGGAGGCTTCAGACGCCAAACAGACGTTTTATCATGCAGATAAAGGGCAGAAGGGGGAAAACTGAAAAGATAGGTCTGAAAGGGATGACCAAATGGCTAGCAGAAGTGTGGGAGGGGTGAATCCATTGAGTTTTGCATCTCCAGAATGGGTTTTTAATGCCTCGCTACAGAACCCAGACACTGGCTAATAGGGCAAGAGGGGAAAAAAAACGTGAGGCACCCATGAAAGGGAAAGTGCTCTGATTAATATTGCATTAAATTAAACCTGATTTTTCTAGACTGTTCCTGGCCTCCTTTTTTCTTTTTTTTCCTTCTTCCCTTACTTGCCCCCTTTTTTAGTCTAACCCTTTTCCCTCTGCCTTTTAATACTCTCCCTGACGCTCTTTGTGATTGCAAGTCATTTCCAATTCGTTTTGGTATTGATCTTCCAGTAGAAATCAGTTTTGTAATTAGCTGCAAATTAGGCCCTCTTCTGGAGGTGAGGCCTGTCCCACTGATTTATCACCTGCGTAATTCGCCCCGATTGGAGAGAAATTAAAATGAACTCAATTAGGCGACTGCTTTTGCTTTATGGGTCCGACTTGTAGTTTGGTGGGAGAAATTAATAGTCTCTTGTTGTTTAATAGTATAATGAAAGTAAATAAAGGTTATCCATTGTAATAAGCCCAGAGCTTTTAATAAGCGGTTGGTTTGTGGCTGTCGTTTTGGCGTGGGGGGTGGCTGTTCCCCAAACGCCTCTTAATTTTTGAAATGAGGATGGATGGCGAGCGCGGCTGTAATATGAGAAGGAAGGAGAAGGTTTCATACATCCATTTCATGAATACATGTTACAATAAAGGCAGCCTTCAGTCATTAAACGTCAAGATGTGACACAGAGCTGGAAATTAAACAACAAAGGCAAGAAGAAGCAGTTGAATAACACAGCAAAAAAAAAAAAAATGAAGAAAAATCTAGGTATTGATTAATTTCATGTTGCCTCACTGTTATTCTCAATTATAGGGGATACAAGGAATGTGTTTTTCATCACAAAATCAATAATGTGTGGGAGTTTTCCTGGTGATCCCTCCAGCATTATACATGCTTGGTTGTAATCCAGAGCTCGGCCATCTCAGACGTTTCTTTAATTAGTTTCTGGATATGGTTTGGGAATATTTGTGACAAAGGTGGGTTTTTGTGTGTGTGTGTGCGTGTGTTTCATTCAGCATCACATGCACCATTTGGGTGAATGTACACAACCCTGTCTCCTAGAAATTCTGTTTGTAAACTGTTTTCAATACTATATAAAGCGCTGGATTCACAAAGAAGTGGACGAGGCGGATGGCGGGCGTTTAAACTACGGGACTTTAAAGGGCCGTCCACATCAAGAACGATAACTATGACAATAACTATAAATATGTTGTTTTAAAGAAAACATTCAATCTGTCCACACCACAACTATACAATGATTTTTAAAATGATATATTTATAATCACTGATGTAGTTATCGTTCTTGGTGTGGGCGGCTCTTAACGCCACACTCTACTGTTCACGTCCAGACTCTGAGAACAAGAGCACTTTGGATGTTGGGTAAATTTAGGCCACAAAAGCATTCCGGCTAGGGTTAGGGAAAGATCATCAATTTGGTTTGATATAAAAATTTAAAAAAATGTATTGCAAGTTATAGCCTGACTGATACTGGACTTTTGGGACCGATACCGATATTAGGGAGTAAAAAAAAATTCTAATATCAAGATATCAGCCGATGCAGTGAACCTTCCAGTGTGGTTATGAAAACTTGTGATGAAGATATGTAAACAAGGCAGGATATTTTAGAGTTCAACAATAAACTTTAATGTCCAGTATACATGTCTATGTCTATTGTTGTTGTCGGGTGGAAATCTTGTTCCCCAATTCAAAAATTCAACAACAAAAACTCAACATTTTAATTTTTTTTCCATAAATCAATGCTATTGATCTGTCTGTCTGATTTACAAATATTTAACATAAGAAAAATATTAAAAAGAGCTTGTGTCTAAACTTAGATCTTCAAACTGCCAGTAAAACATCATAACTCCACAGGACTCCATCTTGAATGATTGGGAGAAGGTATCCTTCGTTGTGTCAGTTATTTTAAAAATACATGTTTTTTGTCCGTTTGTAAGTAAAGGTATTGGATGCGAGTGTCGCAATTCTCTGAATCCACAATTCAATACAACTTTCAGCTGGTAAGCTTCGCTGTGTTGTCTTTGAAGTCTTGCTTTTTTTATCGGACACACACCAGATGCCGCAAGTAGGCGGGTGTGGAGAGGAAAAAATTTGATTTGATTCTTGAAATATTTCATTTGATTATCAATTTAATATTGAAATTGTGACCCCCCCCACCCCACCCGACCCAGTACTGGACATACAGGGTTTATGACCAACAACAACAATACTGTATATTGCACTTAATTAAAAAAAAAAGGGATTAAATATACATGAAATGCTGCATGGAAAGCTAAACAACAACAATAATAATAAAACGATCTGCATAATTTTCCATTGCAAAAAGTTTTCATTGCAATAACAATTGCCTATTTATATAAACCAGTATACCTATAACAGGCCAATATCAGGCCAGTAATATTGGTCTGCCAATATATCAGTCAGGCTTTATGCAAGGTTGCCTATTTTGACAGAAAAAAAAAAGAAATATGTTGTCACTGAGCATTTTACTCATAACTTCAGTATCAACATTTTTGCGTTCTTGCCAGTTACAATAATTAACAACATCTCCTCGTTATGTAAAAAGAAAATGTATCTGGGTCTGCGTTTCCCTCAAATCAATTTGCTGTTGCAGATTAATTGTATACAAACATAATTTCTGTGAGACAGGACTGATTTAGTGTGTGTGTGCAGAGAAGAAGTGGCGTGTTGCAGCAGTGCTACTAACCTGTTCCGGTTTGATATGCTCCGATGTGGGGAAGACGTCAGGGTACGAGGGGCGTTCAAAGACCCGGTCCAGCGCTTCCAGCTGCTGCTGGGTGAAGGCATCTGCCCTAAGGTGTTTCCGTAAACTCTCCACACTACCCTGAGAATCACTGTTTGGGCCAGAACCATCTGAACCATCTACAAGAAGAAAGAGCAACAGTCGAGACACTGACCCCGGGAAGCTGGCCTTCACTTCAAGCTATATGCACTTTATATTCTCCTCATGTGTTTTCTTTCTGTACCACCTCTGTGGGGGATCTGAGGAGGACAGAAAGGGATGGAGTGCAGGTTTTTCCACTCCTTAATGGCTGTAGTGAGCCACTGGCTACATCACACAGGCTTTTCCCTGCACCCCCCCACCACTGTGATATAACACCATCATGATCTGAGAGCCCTCTGGTAATTGATGGATTACCATCACTTGCAAATATATACATGTTGTGGCAAGCGTGTATACTAATGAAAGCGGCAGCTAGAGCCCATTATAGTGCCTTTTCATTCCAGCCAGCCTCTTTCTTTCCTCCCCAAAACCCAAATCAAGAGCAGTTTCTTTAAAAAGCACAATTTCCCTTTTCTCACAATTCAATACCGCTCTCATTCTCTGCGAGTGTGTGATTCCATTTGGAGGACAAGAGGCTGAATAAAATCGTACAGTCTAGTTCAATCATCCAGCTCTCCAAACACAGGAATTTCCTCCCGACTCCTGACCTGATTACCCGACTGTTGGGAGAAGGATGCCTTAGCTTTTCCCGTTGTCACTTGCGTAGCGACGCTTTAAAGCCTTTACAGACCATCCTACCATACCTCCTCCTCTTTTTTTCCCCTTGTCCCCCTCCTCCACCTCTCCTGGCTGCAGTGTCTGTAGGTCTCCTCCCCGGATCCCAGCAAGCTTCAGCTCCCTTACAAATCTGTCATTCTAAATTTGCGGCAGATTATGTTCTCCCCTCAGTGGGAGAGCGGTGATATATGATATGCAAGGCCCCTATTGATTGCCTGATCTGGTGGCAAGAGGGAGCTGAAATGAACTTGAAATGAACATCATGCCTCAACTCATTGTGCGTATAATACTCTACTTAATCCCACATTTTTCTCTGCCATGGAATTCAATTGATCAATCATGTCTGTGTGATAGTACCATTTGGGAGGGTTATTGCCATTCTATTCTGCTGCTTGACCTTTTTTCACAGGCTGAGGCCACAGGATGAACCCGACTCTGCCATGAAGAGCCGAGAGGGGCCATAAAAGAGTGTGTGAGTGGCTGTCTGAGCACGTGTGAGTGTGTGTAACCTGAAATTGTGCTGATAGCTGCAAAAATGTCAACTAATAAATAAGTTATGAGCGTGCTAACCATGTCTTGTTAACTGTTTATTCAGTTTTCTCTGCACAAAGGACTTATTTACAATAGATGCACCGATCTGATACATCGATATACTTGGTTTCTTTGTCATTATAAAAATCAAAGGCAGTTCATTCAGTTCACAGTGGGCCGCTGAATCAGTAATCTCTGTCTTTATGTTACCAAAAATGTACTACAAGGAGTTTTAACTGGTTATAAGACAATCACAATTTAATACTGATGCCAACCTACATAAGAAAATAAGACCATAAGCGACAACATTGTCTATTTCTACAGTATATAGTTATTCTTAATGTCTGTCATAGGTCTGTCACTCACAAGTGACAACCACATCACTCCAAATTTTGTGGCACATACATAGGAAGAATCCACTATAGTATTTACCCACTTTTTTTTTCTGATATGATATGTTAATATGTTGTTTTCACAGGACAGTAATAACTAATAATAACTAATAACTTGGGTGCGGAATCAAGTTTGATATATATGGACTGTACGATGATCACACCTAATGATCACACCTAATTGCAAAGACAGTGCACAAGAATATACAAGAAAACATCATCAGCGTGTATCATTCATCTATAGTGGTAAACAATGAAGCTAAGAAGGTATTGAACACTTGCAATAGTTATATTTATGAGGATAATGTTGACATGGTTGCGGCAGGGAAAAAGAGGCCAACTTGGGAGGCCAATTTTACAAAGAGAGCTTCAGGTAACATTAAGTATTTGTAAGTATGCTAAAATAGCATAAATAAACACATGTTTATGCATTCCTATTGGTTGGTTAGTAGACTTGGTTGCAGCAGCAGTCACATTGTGAGATGGTTATTCTAAATTTTGGACACTGGTAGAATTTTGTCCCAAGCCATCTCTGGTTGCAAGACCAAACATATCACCACATTTCTTCCACATTTGTCATCACATTTCACATTTTGCAGCATTGCACAGTTTATACCAGCCTTTATGTATGTGCCTGTTTCGGCCTTTTTATGAAGCTATATTTGCGCGCGCTGTGTGAAATAATCAAACCTATGATGTTGTGTTTTTATTGTTAAAACCATAACATCAAATTGAAAATATTTCAGAGATTCTGATGCATTTTTTGATAAGTTTTTTCCCAAATTTAGCCAAGATTAACATTTTAAACTCTTGTATCTTTGAAAGAACGCTTTGGTGGTTTTGAACAACATGTGACCACAGTTGAGTTAAAAAAAAAAGGTTATTTGCTTTCTTGGAAAAAGTTTGATGAGAAGATCAACATGTCTGTCTAATAAATGTGCAGCTACAGCCAGGAGATGGTTAAATTAGCTTAGCATTAAGACTGGAAACAGTGGGAGGCAGTAAGCCTGGCTCTGTCCAAAAAAAAATTCAGACCAGCACCTCTAACACTCACTTATTGCTTCCGGTATTTAAGCTAAGCTAACCGTCTCCTGCTTGTAGCTTCATATCTGATGGTAAACTATTCCTTCAAGAGGTTAACACAACATCTACATGAGAAGAAATCTGTTGCTCACCTGAACGTTTCAGTTCGTTCAGGTGAATATTCATCATGTTTTCTGCACAGCCTCAGTGAAGGAGGCCCCCCACCTACTACAGCTGCTGCTGCTGCTGCTTGTCACTTTATCAAACTCAATTGTTCTCTTTGCTACCAAAGCAAATAGAGTCATTAATTACTTTCCATCAGCCGGCCCGAGCCGCAACACCTGATCAATACCCCCCCACCATATTTGTCATTCACCACAGTGGAATACACTTCCCACACACAAGACAAACCATCCTGGGTCAACCTACACACTCTTCCTCCCACTCAAGACACTCTGAGGACAGTCCCATCTGCCCTCCCAGCCGCTCATTCCCACCTGACAAATCAGCAGCCACTGTGGTCTGGTGATGAAGATCTGATTCTGGTGACATCAACAACGTTTAATGAAGCTTTTTTCAAGACCGTCCTCCTAAGAAAGCTACAGTAGTAGTCTTCAGCACAAAAACATTTATATATCTGCAAGTGACAAGTCCTCCAACAGTTGTATAAATAAATTATGACTATTGTCCATCAGAAGAGGAAATGAAGTTATTATAGAGCCATCAAAGCATCAACAAATGTCAGACTTTGGCGTAAAAGTCATCTGTTAGCTTTCTGTTTTCTACTGACAGTCAGTGTTGGCCTCTCTTAACCATGACTACAATCCTTCCCTAATCTTGACTTGAATATTATTATTAAGGGCGTAACAATTCTCCAAATCCACAGTTCAGTTCAGACCTCGATTTTAGAGTCATGCATCAGTTCATATCTTGTTTTTGTGTGTGTGATTCTTAGCCTGAGGGAGGGGAGGTTGAATAAGAGAAAATAACTGGAAAATTTCAGGGTTTTATTTAATCAAATACACTACTTTGGAACACTACGAAGCTAAATTAACTTTAGAAATTAACTTCATGTAAATTCACTAAGTAAACAAAAATAAATAAATAACTTAAGTAAATAATATTGCTGAATGTACATAAGGGAAAAAAGAAAGACGGCAATCGCAATTCGAGACCATGGTGGCATTGCGGTTTTTCGCCTTTGGTTTGAGAATCATTACACTATTTTTATTTTTTTATTTTTTTTTTGCTAATTATTGTAACCATGACAACAAAGACCACCTCACCTTAATGAAGTAGCCATTTCATTAATCAAAACCCAACTTTCTCTAACCTCAGCCAGGTCATTTTAGTGCCTAAAGCTAACCAAACCTTAACCAGAACTGTGTCAGATCAGAAAACAGATGTGTTTTTCAAAGCTTCTGCATTCTCCATTCTGAAGGGCCATCACAAATGATGTATTCGGTGGATTTGTCATCATTTTCTTGCTATAAATGATACATGAAAGCACTCTATTTTCCGGAGTCTGAAGAATACTGAAATCTCTGCAGTTGGGTTTTGTCTGTGCTTAAACTTAAACAGAAAAAAGTGACGTCATGGTATTCACATGCACAAATCATTCAACAATGTAGAAATTTTACATCTAAATGTGATTGGTTGTTGTTGTTGTTTTTTTCAGTATGTTGGCCTGGTCAAACAAATCTGATCAAACTTCACCTGCACAGTCCTGATAAAACAGATTAGTTGAGTATATTAATTTGTACTGATTGGACCTCATGTAAGATCTTTTCCGTATTTTGTGTTATCTTTCTCTTACTTTTGTTTCATACTTTGGGCTCGTATGAGTGTGCCACATAGCAAACAAGTGAAGAATTATATTATAAATAGACTTGCAGAGTCAAAGAGAATAATGTCAGCATAATTATCAAGTGGAATTTAAAGGATTTTTATTCTCAAAATTGCTTCAAAATAATGAAATATACAATTCATTAGTGAAGGACTGAGGCTCAGTGTGTTTTCCAACTTCAACTCTGATTTTTGCCCATTTCGTTGCTAATAATTAATGTTTAATACAAATATTTACACTTTGAATACGTTTTCAGGTGCTTTTAAGTGTCTATTGTGACAACAAGAAGTCAGATCCATTATTTGGACATTTCCAAAGTGCCCAATATGCAGCGGTGATACTAATCTTTGACCACAGTGGCTTTGTCGGAGCGTTACACGCTTGTCCCACTCTGTGGTGGTTTATTGATCATCTGTGGAGTTGAGTGTATTCATCTTGACATCAGTCTGTATTAACACTCCGGTAACGAGGGAGCAGCCTCCATCAGATCAGATAACCAGCTCTATAAAGCAGACTCCTCTCTGCGGGTTCGGCACCCAGAGGTCGCGACCCCTAGCAGGAGGCTTTAGCCAACGCAACTCTGAGACTGAGGGTGAGTCTGAGAGACGGCCCGCCAAACAAAAACACAACAGTTATCATGAATGAAGTGCAGACTGAGGATGAGGAGCAGCTTTTCCTAAAAAGTCTGACTCTAACAGAGGAGAAGACTGATTTCAGAATAAAAGTATAAGCTTCCTCACAAAATAAAAAACAGAGTTTCTAAGTTCTTGTTAGAGGCACGAGGAGGTGAGCCGGCACCTTGAGGTCACAGAAGCCCCCCTCAGATGAATGAGCTTCACCCCCCCTCCCTCCCACTCCTCTCAGTCTGCTCCTTGTTTAAATAACATGTCAACATACATACGCTCTCGTTCCCTTAACACATTGTTATGTATTTCACAATAATACACCTCTATAATTTCCCGCCTGATTCAATTCTCGGCTAATGAAATCAAATTAAAACAAATTGGATGAACCCAGCAGCATTTTGTTTTTCTAATTGAATGTTTGGATTATGTAAACATAAATGAAATACTGCATTTGGAATGTGATTCGTCTGCTCTGCATCAGCAAAGATCTGTGATTAGTGTTGAAGGGGATTAGACCATAAATTGATAAGCAGATCGATGGAAAATTATGAAAATCATTGAAAAATGCCCCAGAGCTGCAACAATTAGTTGATTAATCGATTAGTTGTCTCCTATTAAATTAATCCTGTACTATTTTAATAATCGATCAATTGTTTTGAGTCATTTGTTGAGAAAAATGTCCAAATTCTCTGATTTTAGCTTCTGAATTACACATCTTTCCTCATTTCTTTACTCCTCGAAGACAGTAAACTGAAGATCTTTGGGTTATGATTTCTGACATTTTATGGACCAAACAACTAATTGATTGATCAAGAAAATGATTAAAAACAATTATTTGTTGCAGCCCTAAAATGCCTAAAGATTCTCTGTCTGCAGCTTCTTAACTGTAGGAATTTGCTGCATCTAGTCGCTGTAGGAAGGAAAATAGATGACGTCACTTCTGGGAGTGACTTTGTTCTAATATTTTCTGACATTTTACAGGCCAAACAATCAATTGATTAATAGATTAACGGATAATTAATCGATACAAATGATCAAAAAAAGTCGTAAGGGTGTCTTAAATGTTAGAATTTGCTGCTTCTATCACTTTTATATCATTGTAGGAAGGGAATTAGAAGATGCCACTTGCCACACTGGAAAACTGTGATGGACATTTATTTAAATATTTTTCTGAGATTATACAGGCCAAAAAACAATTTAATCAGCAACAATCATCAGAAAACGCTTCTCTGTTTACACCTTCTCACATGGGAGAATTTTCCTGCTTTTTAATCAAACAATGAATTGATCAGTAGATTGGAAATTATCAAAATCACTTCTGGGAAACTGTGACCTGTGACTGTGCCACATTATTAGTATTTTCTGACAGTTTATAGGCCAGACAATGAAATAAAACCATTAAAATATCCATTAATTGCAGCCCTATGTTGAATTACTCATAAGATTACTCATAAAATTATGTTCCTGAGCTGTTAATGGCATAATTAATCTAACTTGGAGGTTGAACATAAATGAAATACTGCATTTGGAACATGATATGTTTGTTCTGCATCAGCAAAGATCTGTGATTAGTGTTGAAAGGGATTAGACGATACATTGATCAGCAGATTGATGGAAAATAATAAAAGCTTTTCTCACTTTTTGTCTCATTTTTAGATGATTGTAAATTGATTTTTTTAAAGGTTTTGAGCTGTTGATCAAACAAAACAAGGCGATTAAAAGCAAAACTGTGATTTTATGACCTTGTATATAGGCCAAAAATGAATTAAAACAATTAAAATATTCCTTAATTGCAGCCCTATGTCTGGTTACTCACTATTGACCATCAATTTGCTTTGATGTTCCTGAGCTTTTAAAGGCTTTATTAATCTAATTTGGAGGTTGCGCTTAGGTGCTGACATTTTGCTTTGCTCTGAGTTCCTGTGTTGATTCTTCCTCTCCCCCCCAAAACAGATGCTGATACACAGAGCAGGGTGTGACGGCGGCCCGCTCCATCACTCATCTCCCTCCACCACACACAAACGCACGCACACACACATCGGTTCAGTCCTCATGACGCTCAGCGAGGAGAAATAATTAATTCAACAGCTACTGAAGCACAGAATCACATCCATTCTGACTGCCACTGGCTATTGTTGTTGGCTTTTGAAATTTATGATGATCATCTTATCATGAAATTTCTCTCTTGGTATTTCTCTCATAAATCAAGAAGAAAAGCGCCGACACAGAGCGAGAAAGCGATCAGAAAACGGCTGAAATTAAGAATCATCTACAGGTCTTGATTGTGCAATTTGTGGTGGTGGTGGTGGTGGTGGGGGTGGCGCTCTGAAAGGACGTGTGGTGTGACTTTGAAAAGGCCGGACACACTTCATGGACACTGCGTGCTCTCAAGCTGTCTGCTCAGGTCAATTCAAACGCTCACTAATAACAAGAAGGTGAACAAAAACATCCATGAAAGCAGATTTGTACTTAAACATCAGCTAGTGTATGAGAGACGAGAGAGGAGCAGCTTCTTCTTTGTCTTTTCTGAACATCAGAAGCAGTGGGGGTGGTGGAGGAGCTGGGATGTTAATCTGTGAGGTAATAGCTTTTCTCTGCAGAATTGCAAATTCTAATATATGTCACTTTGTAAAACGGACAGCCGTGGTCACCGCAGACACCATCTCCAGGGGTCTCTCCCTCTCCCCCACACTCTGTGCGTCCGCAGCAATGGCTGCCAAGTGTAACATGCTACTTTTAATTTGCAATAACACGTGACAATAGCAGATTAATGGCTCTTATGACACCTGTGTCCCTGAAGCTCCTCTTGCCGAGACCCAGTGTACATAACGTGTGTCACACTACATTATCTCTACATCCCTCCTGTAATGGGGGGACCTTTTTTTAAGGGCACTGCTGACTTGGAAACTCAGGAGCTGTCTGCCTGCTTGGCAGAGCGCCACAGCGACTGCCTAAAACAAATACTCTGGGCTACACAGCCAATCCATTTCACTACCGGGGCTTGTGTTGCACACACCACGCCGCCTCCCCTCCTCTCCTCTAACCCTTCCCCTCCTTTCCTTCGCTCATTTTTGTTCATGTTTTCAACCCTTGATAATGACTGCTTGTGCCATAATCATCATGAGGCTTACCAAGTTAAATAGGGCTCAGGCAAGCTACTGTGCTGTGAGGAAATTTAATCCAAGCATTAACTGGCTATAGACTACTGCCTACTGAGGGAAGCAAAATACGTCTGAACAGCAAACAAGGCAACACTGAAACACAGCAGACTTCAGCTATACAAAAAACCCCAAAAATGGCCATGAAACACCCCGACAGCAGCACAAATATGCTTCTTACTTCTATTTGGTTGATTTCAGAGCCACATAGCGAGCTCTTATATGTAGCTTTCTTGGATAAGAAGTGTTTTTGCCTTGTTTGGTTAGAAAAAGACGAACCAGTGGGCTTATGGCTTAGGCTGTATTAGCTTAAGCTTATAGCATTTGATCACTTCCAGTAATGTCACAATCACAATGCCAGAATTTTAAACTTTGATACAATGCAAGTAGATAAACAATACTCGATACCTCTTTAAGTACTGTGGCAAAAAGAAAAAAAGGCCTACAGGGACACAAAATGGGATAGATTTTCCTTTTTTTGTATTAAAAACCTGCACACAGTGCTGGTAGTACAGAAAACCTCACTGAACACTGTCTGGTTTTGCTGCAAGCCAGATTTCAGCTACGACAATAAAGACTGAACTGAACTGAGCACTTAGACTTTTTTTTTAATAGCTTCAGTAATTTCGATACTATCAAGAGTATAATTAACAGAGATTGTATCATTTTAAACATGCGGCATAGAAAAAGTATCAAAGTATCAATTGACAACCTTAATCTGCAAATAAAATATCTGCAGACAGGAGGCCCCTTAAAATAGTTGATGGTATCTATGGCAAAATACGGCATTCTTCCAATAAAACAACCTGAAAATAATTGTACACAGTTATGTAGGGCCTGGTACACCACCAGCTTATGACAGGCTGGAGCTGCAGCCTAAATTTCAAAATAAAACTATTCACTGTCGACCAAAATGGTTGCAAAAACCTCCACATCCACCAAAATACTGAGGATAAAACCTAAGTTGCATAAATGACCTCTACATCCCCTTTTCACAGGACAAAATACATGGGACAAATACACTCCACATACACTCACAGTTACTGGAGCTGCTGCCTAAATTTCAAAACAAAACTACTAATTTTCCCAATTTGGCTTAGTTTCCACCAAAATTGTTGCAAAAACCACCATATTGCCCAAAATACTAATTTATGAGTGCTAAATGACAGCTACAACCCCTTTTCAGAGGACACTTCACTTTGCAAAATCATGAAATTCAGGTGTTTCTTTTTGTTTTTGGCATAAGGTGCATGAATGGAAGCAAATACAAAAGGCATCTTAAAACTATTGACTGTATCTCTGGCAGATATGGCCAAATGTGGCATCTTTGATGATTTCCTTTCAACAACACACCCCAAAAAATAGATAATACATAGTCAGATAGGACCATATACAGGATGAGATTATGGCATACTGGAGCTGTGGCCTAAATTTCAAAATAAAACTCCTCACTATTTTCCTTTGACTGAAACTGTGACTCAGTTTCTACCAAAATGGTTTCAAAAACCTCCACATCTCCTCAAATACTGAAGATATAATCTAAGTATCCTAAATGACAGCTTTTCAGAGGACACCCCAGCATGCCAAATCTTTAAATTCAGGTCTTTTTCTGTTTTTATTTTGGGGTTAAACTGCACTAAGCAAAGACAGAAAGTCTCTTAAAACAGTTGATTGTATCTATGGCAAATATGGTGAAATATGGCATCTGTGATGATTTTCTTTCAAAAATACAACCTGAAAATAATAATTAATGGTTATATAAGGCCATATACATCCCCAGGTTATGACATACTGGAGCTATGGCCTAAATTTCAAAATAAAACTATCCACTATTTTCCTGATGTGGTGCAATTTCCACAAAAAATGTTGTAAAAACCTCCACATCCCACAAAATACTGACGATATGAGGATAAATATCCTAAATAAAAAGCTACGGTCCCCTTTCAAAGGAAACTTAGACCTGCAAAATCTTGAAACTCAAGGTTTTTGTTTTTCCTCTCGGGGTAAGATGCACTTTAACCAAACACATGGAGTTCCCTTTGAAACAGTTCATTGTATCTATGGGAAATATGGCAAACTATTGCATCTGTTTATTTATTTTACCTTTACTTAACTAGATAAGACGATTGATAACCAATTCTCAACCAATTCTGTGTGATTTTCTTTCAGGTTATGACATAATGGAGCTGCAGCCTGTATTTCAAAATTCACTATTCTCCAGGAAAATGGCTGCAAAAACCTCCACATTGCCCAAAATACTGAGGATACAGCCTAAGTGTCCTAAATGACAGCTCTGGCCCCTTTTCAGAGGATTCTTCAGCCTGCAAATTCTTGAAATTCAGGTGCTGTTTTGTTTTTGTTTTGGGGGGTAAGGTGCACTTTAAGAGAAGACAGTAACAGGACAATAGTGTCTACAGGGTAACATCGTATGTAATATACTATTCTTACAAACTGTGGCTCCAGGCGAGACATTGCTTTTGCAGCCGTGTGTGTGTGTGTGAGTGTGTGTGTGTGCGGCCAAGGCCTGGGGTTTATGTTTTGGAAAGATAAAGTATCCCTGACCCTGTGGTTCCAGGTAGGCACCAGCTGGCCGTTGAGAGAGTATATAAGAACCACGGCTCCCTCCGTCAACCCCTCAGCACAAGTCCTACCCAAACACGCACACACACACACACGAGCACACACGCACACACACCTTTCTTCTCTTTCATCGTAATGCTGGCCGAGCACCTAAATCACAGAAATGGCAGCACATCAGGGGAATCATTTGAGACTGAATAGCCATAGAAACATGGCGCTGTCACCTGGAAGACCTCCACAAAACAGGCCCTCGCACACACACACACCTTATTCCTCTCCATGCCCTTTAATACCTCTTTGCCCTTCAGTAGCAATCTGCATAGAAATGTGTGCATTCTATCATTCAGTGACTAGACATTACACCCCGGCTAATATGAGAGGTCCTCGAACGACTGAAAATGAACCCTTGAAAATACCAGACGTTTGCATTATGCCGCCGCGATTGCATCTCTTACAGGGAAAGACTTGATTATGTCATTTGCCATGTCCACGTCATGCTGGTTTTTATATCTTTGCCAGGAAATCTACCTCTGACAGGTCATTAGTCATCCCTCCCTCCCCTGCACGCACATAAAACATCAATTCCACTCAATATCCCAGCAAACCCCCGCGCTGCTCCTCAACAAACGCCAGAACAAAGAAGGCGCTATGTAAACTACTGCCGTGCTCTGATTAGCTCTCATTCCAGAGCACTGCAGAAATAAGGCACTCATTCCCCACCCTGTTTGAGATAACTGCCCCTTTTCAGCAGCCACATCATCCCTCCGTACCCATGCATGCTTTCCACCATGAGTGCATCTGTTTAGCTATTCTCATCAGCTGCTTATGTAGTGACATTAAGGAAGCCGATTGCTTACAGAACCAATAATCTATATCGCCTCAGGCCCCCTTTATATCCACTAACCTACTACTTCAGCAGCAGAAGAAGAAGAGGAGCCACTTTTGTTAAAGAAGAAAAAAAAAAGAAAAAGAAGAGCCCTCCACAGAGCTATAGCGGCTTTCTTGACTGACCCGGGTGGTTGGCTACATCATCTTGACATGTAATTATCTAAAGCCCTTTAATCACTTCCATAAAGATTAATTGCAGGAGACAACAGCGGAGGTCGTGTCTTCAAATCAAAAGACTCCCTGGCAGATTGACACAGCGGTGTAACAGAGTTCAGACTTAGGTGTTTTATAAGGGTCATCTACTGGAACTGAAGCAGGTTTTAATGCTGTAATTGCAAGTTCAGCAAAGTGGGTTTTATGGCATAAAGCTGCAAAGAATTCTATTCAATTTTTTAGCTTTTTTTTTTTCTCCGTAGGATTTTAGATATTTTCTGCATGCTAATCCTGAGCTGAGCTTATGTGTTTTTTTCCCCCACACAAGACAGACAAAAAAAAAATCTCCTCTTACCTTCATCTCTTTTCCTCTTTTCACCATTGGATCGTGGAATACCCAGAATCCCATTGATGGAGTAGGATCCTGCAGGGTCATTGGAGGCGCTGGTTACAGGCGGAGAGGCTGTGCTTGGTACTGAGAAAGAGACAACAATGAATATACATGTATGTCAAGTAAAGTCAAGTCAGTTTTATTTATATAGCACCAGAACATGACAGAAGTTATCTCAGGGCACTTTTCATATAGATCAGATCTAGATCGTACACTTTATGGCATTATTTGGGAAGCGACCCAATATTTCCCACCATGAGCAAGCACTATGGCAACAGTGGCGAGGAAAAACCTTATTTTAACAGACAGAAACTTCAGACTCAAACACCTTGACTGACTGCATGTACAATTTTTGACCAAATACCTCCATATCGATATTGCAGGAATGACATTTGCAAAATATTAACACAATTAGATTTTTGATAAATAATGATCAGTATGATGCCTGTAATGCTGCCTTTAAAACAAGGAAAAGACAAAAAACTTTTCACAATATATCTAAACTCTAAAATGATATCATGTCTCATTTCACAATATTGATATCATATTGATATGTTTCCCAGCCCTTACAGCAGACGTGGAAAGAGCAGGCTTCCGTACTCAAGTAGAAGTACTGTTACATTACTGAAATATTATTCAACTACAAGTGTGTTTGTTAATTTTTAACCATTAATGTTTAATGCATTATCAATAGCAGCTATTCAATTGAAATCTTCACTCTAAATTACTTCCTACTCCTGCACTGTTACGGTCAGTTGTCATGGTTACTTCTCCAAACCTGAGCCTAGTGACAATCAGATCGGCTACTAAAATGCAGACAAAATGTAGATGGTTCTTAAACATGATTTCTCAAGTCTTTTGACGTGAAATGATGAGTTGAATGAAAGTTCGATCACCTCATTAAACTGAACATGATCAGCCTATTAGCAGAGTTCCCAGCATGCACTGTGTTAGAGTTAAAACTCTACTAAACTAAATATATGTGATGAAAACTTGCTGTGTGTCTCTAATACACAGTAAATCAAGCTGTCTATTTCTACAGTGTGTGATTCCATACAGTATGATGTCCCCCCCTGCTGAAGCTGGTGTCGTGAGCTGCACTGTTACCTATAGTATGGCCTGGTGTCGACAGGGACGACCCGTCTGGAGATGGATGGAAAGGCTGCTGGACTTTTGTTCGGATGATCCTGGAGGACAAAGGAGAACAGATGTCAGCTGCTGCTTCTCCACAACCAAGTCCCCTCTTTGAAAACCGCCCTTATAGTCAGCGGTGGAGGAAGTATTCAGATCCTTTACTTCAGTAAAAGTACTCATACCACACTGTGACAAAAGCTCCACTACAGGCAAAAGTCCTGCTTTCTAAGCTTGTTTTACTTTATATATGAACAGTAAAAGTAGTCATTCTGCAGTAAAATGGTCTAATGTGTATGTTGCATTTTACTTCTGTAAATAAAAATTTAAACTACTTTATAAACTGTTGAGTAGTAGATCATCATATGTTTACAGCCTGTGTTCAGCTTTGTGACCATGCTCTCTCCAGCTAATCCAAGGCTTTTAAAAAAAAAGTATATTTAGCTTAAGTAGGAGAATTTTCTCAACTCATAAGGGTACACTTAATTTAAACGCTCAGTTTTTTCAGAAAAAATAAAAGTCACCAAGTTGGAGATGCGGTGTAAAGTAAAAAGTGGAGTAAAAGTACAATATTTGCCTCTGAGTTGCAGTGAAGTAGAAATATAAAGTTGTGTAAAACGGCATTAATTAAGTAAAGCACAAGTACCCTGAATCTGAACTTAAGTATAAATGTAAATTTGCTTAGTTACACTCCACGACTGGCCCTGACACATGCGCACTGTTCAGTCACAGCAGCTATATGGAGATATTGTGTGATTAAGATATCAAACGCAACTCATACGCAAAGACGTGGATGTGGTCAGTGGTTCTACCTTAAAGGTGAGGTCTGGAGAAAAGTCTTCATTGCACTTTTGGTCTGAGTGATCTTGCAAACAAAGCATGAAATCACATCAATTCACCTCAATGATCGGCTTCACTGACTCTACCTGGCCCACACTAATCAGCTCTCTCTCCCTCTCTCCTTCCCCCACTGCGGAGGGGGGGAGGTTTCACCGGGGCCGATCGCAGCCCATATATATATAGCAGCCCCCTTTGCTTCCCCAGATCAAACATCTCTGTAGGACCAGCAGCCCCCATGTGCCAATGCGGATGAGGTTGTATTGATCGGGGCTTGGGGAGAAAAAGTTGGGGATTAGTCACACGGGCAAACAGATGCAAATAGAAAGCTATAAATTATATGTGACAGGAAAGCAATAGTTCCTTATTGCCTTGCACAAGCTTACGCCAGCATTAGATTCCTTTAATCTGAATGGCACTTGGGGAGAAAGGGAGCTGTCACAATAATTTGTAAACTTTAAAACTATTCATCATGTATGCCACGAGAGCTATTTTAGAGCACGAGGAAAAGGGGTCGGGTGAGGACTATATGGATCCTTTGAGGGTTGGAGTCACACGTTTCCCTTTGTTCTTATTTATTTGCACGTTTTATTTAAAGCTACTGCGAGGAGCTTTCATACAGAGCTGCGAGGATTAGTCAATTAATCAATTTCTCGTTTGAAAGAAAAGAAAATAGAAAGTGGTTTCAGTAATTTTTCAAGCAAAAATGTCAAATATTTGCTGGGTCCAGCTTCTTAAATGTGAGGATTTGCTGCTTTGCTTTGTTATTTATGATAGCAAATGAAGAGTCTTGGGGTTTTGGACTGTTTGTTGGACAAAAGAAGCAATTTGGGACATTTTATACAATAAAAGATGAATCGATAAGAAAATAAACGTTAGCTCCAGCCCTACTTTCATATTTTGCTGATTTTGGAGACTGTTGTGGACAAGAGTGGTCGTGTTTCCACCAAAATAACTACAAAATATAATGTCAAAACAAAACAAAAAAGGTTAAAATCATTTAAAAAATGTATTATTTATTTGATTAGGAATCAGTTATTAAATTAATTGTCAGCTATTTTGATAACTGATAGATTGTTTGAGTAGTTTTTTTAAGAAGAAGATATCTTTGTGTTTTGGACAAAGCAAGACATTTGAGGACATCACCTTGGACTTTGGGGAACACTGACATTTTCCACCATTTTCTGGACATTTTATAGACTAAACGTTTAATCAATTAATCAATAAAATTATTAGCAGATTAATCAATAATGAGAATAATTGTTTTGGAGGTTCCTGTGGACAAGAGTGGTAGTGTTTCTGCCATAATAACCACAAAATCTAATGTCAAAATTTTTAAAAATAACATACGACTCACTGCACCTCTGCCTGGGAGAATGTAAAAAAAAGGCATCAACAATAATATAGAAATAGCCAAACTTTTCACTTCTTGTTTGCTTGTGTAGGTCATATAGAGGCGTGAGTATTAAACTGAGACTGTTTTGGATAAAATCCCTTTAAGTATGTTATAGAATTAAAATGTTTACAGCTAAAACTATCCAGATTCTGCATTTCGAAAGCCCTCCTCTTGTATTTTCCTCCATATTATCCAGAAATGCATCAAATGATTTGGATATTGATGTTACTGTAGGAGCCAGAAGGCTTCAGACGGAGGAATAAATCCAACACTGTCACAAATATTTTAAAAAAAAAAAAACTCCCCTTGGAGGCAAAGCTACCTAACAACAAGCCTTTCTTTCCAGAGAGTGCATATTGATGTTTTAATTTTTTTCACTTCTCCCCCATAACAGTTATTCGACCCCTTGACTTGTGTGTGCTACATAAATCCAAAGACTTTATTTGGTATCCATGTTCTTGATATTGAATAAGCAATTTGGGAGAATGAATTAATGACCTGGCTGTTGCTGAAAATCCCCTGAAGAAATATTAAAATTGCTTTCCTTCTGAATCAATAATATCCAGCGCCGTTGAGGACCTTTTTTTTTTGTTTGTTTTTATGTCTACCAGCAGCAGAGCTTAGCGTTACTTGTTGGTTGTGGTGGCCCCTGCACTCGTAGTAGTACAACACTATCTCTGTAGCATTTAATAATGCATGCAGGGGAAAGGTGTTTAAATAGAGCATCCTCTTTTGTCAACACTCCTGAGGTCAGACTGTCTGCCACACAAACCCACGACTGGCCCCAGTCAGAGTCATCCAACTGGAAAAGACTTTGGCTCCAGTCTTTTGCTGTTTTTTCTAAATTGTCTTAACTGGGAGAGCCTTTTTTTTTTTTGACTTCTCTTGTCGTTTATTTTGAGACAATCTCACTTCCTCTAGGGATTTTCTTAAGGCAGAATCAGTAGGATTTGTCCAAGCTGTTTGAAAACACACCAGAAAGATTCTTGATTGCTGAGTCTCATTCCCGGGACATCGAATGTCAAGGTTTTGGGTGGATAAAACGTCCCAAGCACAGCAAAATACTGAGGAAATAAAGAAATACACTGAAATGGATTATTTTTAGGTTTCTATGAGTCTGTGCATTGTTTTGCAATGAAATGTTGAATAAAATGCCTTAAAACATTTCATATTATTGTTTTTTTCAGGAAAATGTTGCATATTTTGCTTTTAAACTTGTTTTTTTTTTAAGGAAAAAGGTGCAGATTATGCCTTTAAACCTGTTTTTGTAAGTAAAACGTTGCATATTCTGTCATTTACGCCTTCAACTTGTTTTTTTTTTAAGGAAAATGTAGCATATTATGCCTTTAAACTTGTTTTTGTTTAAGGAAAATGTTGCATATTATTTCTTTAAACTCATTTTTAAGGAAAATATTGCAGATTATGCCTTTAACCTCTCGCACCAGATGACCTGGAGCCACTTCTGCTACAGTGACTGAAGCACTGAGGATGTTTTCATTGATTTTTGCAGACTGCTCCTTTAGAAATTCTAGCATGTATTGAAATATTAACCTCCAGCTAAATCAAAACAAATGTGCGTCGTCTCATTTGCGTGCGTGTGTATATGCTCCATTGTGTGCGTGTGTGGCACTGGAGAAACACATTGAAATCTTACATTTCTTCTGCTCAAAAAAGGAAAAAAAAGGAAAATCTTCAGCATTAAGCCATAATAGAAATTCAAAGTAGCTCTCATACTGTATCTGGCTGATAGAATTACACTTCTTTGTATTCACAATTTAATTTCCCACATAAACAAAGACACATAAGTCTCGCTCCCCCTCCGGTCCAAAATAGAAAGCTTTAATTGGAATTGAAAAAACTTTATAGGGGCTCTTTTAATGATATTAATGTACGTTTTGAATTTATCACATACATGTGTCTGAGCCTCCTTAAATGGGGCTTTTTAAGCAGCCACGAAGCATGAAATGAATTTTCTTCAGCCCCTTTTTTCTCTATTTAAAAGATGTCTTCTTGTGTGGAGCTGTCCATGCTCTCTCCCATCAGCTCATTAAAATGTAATGCTGATGCTGGCTCTATGGAACAGTGCCTCTTAACCAAAGTTCATCACCAGGGATCTCTGGTGGTGGTGGGTGAGGGGGGTGTGTGGGTGAGGAGGAGGGGGTGAGGTGGGGGTGTCCTGGGTCCTCCTGAAGCTGGTTTTCTCTGAGCATATAGCTGTTTACGGATTTATTTAAGAAAACTGAGGACTGGTGGCGTAAATAGTGACACTTGAAATGTTAAATAGGGCTCAAGCTAATAGTTATTTTCATTTTCTCAATTAATTGATTAGTTGTTTGGTCTATAAAATGTCAGAAAACGGTGAAAAATGTGAATCAGTGTCCCCCAAAATGACTTGTTTTACCAACAGCACAAACATATTCAGATTACTGTCATAAATGAGTAAAATAAGCAGAAAATCTTCACATTTAAGCTGCTGAAATGAGAGAATGTTGACCTTTTCTCTTTAAAAAAAAATACTCAAACCGATAAATAGATGACTAAAATAGTTGACAATTAATTTATTAATTCATTAATCAATTAAATGTTGCAGCTCAAAAGTTAAATATAGATATTTTATATGGTAAATTGTAATTCAAGCGTTTTATATGAGCATTTTAACGCCACAATCAAGGCAAAATTGATACTGCTCTTTTGTGCATCATCATAATGTTGCATCAATATTAATTACAGCGAGATATCACCTCGCATTTTAATGCAAGGAGCCTCATTCATAAACAGCAAGCTTTTTTTCTCTTGCTACAATATATTTTTCTTGATTTACAATTTTAATCATCACCTAATTTTGTGATGCAATATTTTACAAACCACTCCTTCAAAATAAAATCTTTGCAGAAAAGCCCCTCTGTCTGTGCAGCAGCAGCTCCAGCAGCAGCACATTAGATGTGCTAAAGAAAATTGGCCTGCTTTATAGCGCCACGGGATCTGGTCACCGAATATTGATCGGTTTTCATCTCGACAGATTCACTCAGTCCTGGATGTACTGCTGATTGTTGAGGGAGTTTGGTCTGAAAGATTGAATTGCACCTCTGAGACCGCAGGCAGGCAGCAGCAGCTAACCTCGGCCGGCGTGCGGGCAGCAGCAGCAGCAGCAGCAGCAACACAAAGTTGGTCAAACAATATTCTGCTGTGGGTGGTGCGCTTAGCACAGATATACACCGTGATAAATGA
>JAJHUR010101096.1:0-10462 GCA_027495735.1 Lutjanus campechanus | reverse complement strand
GCTGGGGGGACTGTGTCTGCGGCTCTGTATTTCTTAACAAAATGATGCTTGCTAATTAGCTAAAAAGTAGAAAAAAAGGATGGGTCATTATTTGCTAGCTAAAGATTAATAAGTAAAAAACATTAAAAACTGACAATTTTTCCTAGCTAGATAAGAGGTTAAAAAAAAGGTCGCTAAAAGAGGGGGAGAGAGGGCATCTGCCTTTCATCCAAATTTTCAAGTGTGTGTCATGGTACTGTGAAATCACTGTTGCACACTTTTTAATCAGACAAAGTACACATACACATGTATAGATGCATGTCTTTGTAGATCAATTATACGATCACCTCCTGAACAGATTTCACAATCAGTAATGGATACTGTTAATTAGTAGTTTAGCTTTTAGTTTAGCTAAAATCACATCTTCTACTAAACGGGCTAACAGACCAAAGGTACGTTTTAACCAGACCAAACGAGGTAGGTGTGAAAAAGCCCTTAGATATCAAATCAGGGACTGACGTAAGCCCAGATCACTGTAGCTGACCTGCTGGTGTAGAAGGAAAACTAGCAAGAGACAAAGTCATAACTGTGGGTACATCCCAAGTCTCTTATCTGTCATTTCCTCGATCCTCGTTCGAGTTCTTCTGGTCCGCCATCTTGCAGAACCACCCGTCTCTTATTTCGGCTCGGGGGAGCGACGAGTGAGGATACACGAGGACTTTACCAAAGTGAAGACAGATGACTGATTAAACTAAAGTGTATCACTCCCACACTTCATATTTATTTGTGTTTTGATTGAGTATCCAGTTAAAAACCAGCATCCACTGCAGGTCTGCAAAGTTCAGATTTCTGTTAATCTGGTGGGCAAGTTCATAAAAATGAACTTTATGATTAATGGTGGATGGATCACAGGTGGAAGCATTTCTGTTCCAGGAGAGAAGCAGTGCGCATTTGCGTACTTGGCACAGGCGCTGCACACAGGGAAACGTCTGTGGCAGCCTCTCTAATCATTAAAGTAAACTGTGAAAGAAAACACTCATATATCAATACGACTCTCAGGGAAGAAATCACCTGCGGGCTCTGCTCTGAAATCTGTGAAAATAATATGTTCGGATGGTAGCGGTTCAATGATTTATGCGCACATGTGGAATCAGATGAACTAAAGAGATGACCCGCTCATCACCATAAATCACCACTAACTACCTTCTTCATTTATTAGAAACATTTTTCTTTTCGTGACCTGTTCTTTCTTTTTCAGGATGCAGTTTAATCCAGAGTGGATAAGACACTTTTTTACATAATCTATCATCATTTCATTCATTTCATTCCTGAGTTCCATCATTATAATTTTTGCTGAAACATTTAGCTCAATAAATAATTTCCAGAGTTCAAAATACACCCTTCTACCCATCCTCAACACCATATTCTGGGTTATTCAATAAGAAATTCACATTCAGATCATCAATATAAATGTATATAGATATGAATAATGACTAAATAATATAAAAACATTCTGCCAGTAGACATACAGAATGCAAGCTGTAATTGATCTGCACATTTACACAGGTAACAGGCTTCTACAGAGAGAAAACACTGAGAACTGTAAGTGCTCATGTGTGCAGACACAAACTCCAAACACAAACTCTTTGCAGCTGTTGGAGCGGACAGCTGATCCAGCTGTGGTCAGCTGTCACAGATGGATGTTGAGAGGACATCTCATGTCTCTCATTTCCCCGTGTCCTCCCACCTTGCGTCTCTACATCAATCCTCAGTGGGAGGGACACAAGTGAGGGTTGCATGGGTGCAGTTTAAGAGACCTGGGACGTACCCTGTGACTTTAAAGCAACTTCTTCAACATCTACAATTCAGAGACTGTCGCACAGCACAAGAAAAAAAAAAAAAAAAATCACAAGAAAAGAATTGAGCAATCTATGTAAGCAACATGTGTCAAGTCAAGAGGCAGTGTGGATAAGGGAGGGGGGTGAGTGAGGTCACAAAGTTGGAAAAAGAAAAGAACAGCAAAGAAAAACAAAAGGCACAAGTAAGTATGGGTGTCAGAGAGAAAGACCGTGCAGGGTGAAGGAAGCGGGGTCAGGGGGGGAGCGCGAGAAGTAGAGTTTTGCGGAGAGGAAAGCAGAGGGAAGGGAGAAGCGAGAGGGTCATAGTGGGAGCGAAAGTCCAGTAATTGCTTTGACCTTGAGCTGAGGCGAGGTGTAACTCAGTCAAAGCGAGTGATGAATTCCATGCCCTCGGCCCTGTCGCGGGAATAAAGTCACAGCTCACAGGGATTTTTGTTTATGACCACTTGGAAAGAAAACACGGAGGGAGGACAAGGCTGGCTGAAAGAGAGTCTGGGCGGGCGGCTTTCACGGCCGCCCAGGGAAACCGTTAAATGGAAAAGGTGGACTGGAGGGGATGCTTAAAGGCCAGAGCAACAAGAGAGACTGCAGCAGAAAATATTTGTAACACGGCTGGGGCAGATGGATTCTGGTGTGCGTGACCTGCCAGACGGATGGTGTTTATGACCGCCGAACACTGGAGAAGGACTCGGAGCGAGAAGTGCTCGCGCTGCTTCTCTCTGTGCTCCCCTCCGTTCGGCTGCGGCAGCTCCGGAGTTTTCCAGCAAAGAATACATTAACAGGTTTTTCCTGCTCATTAAACTTTCATAAGGCTTATGGCTGCTACAGAAAAAAATATGTCATATTCTGAAATGGCTTGCACCATGTCACCCACGGTATGAAAAATGATCTTTTATGAGCCTCGCTTTTTATTTTTCATGCTGTGTTGGCCATATGAAACATGTCATACCTCACTGGTAGAGATGTTGCTTTATTCAGTTTCAGTTTTGCGAAGAAATCAACGCATATGTGTTTCTCTTCAGAGATTTGGTCAAATTAGTAATCATAAAAAAGAAATTCAACACCAGTATGGGTGAAAAAACTAATGATTAAAGCTGGTGATAGAAGTCATTGTAGCATATATGACTTTGTCTAGCTTACAATGCTTTGTGTCCAGGGTTGCACCCAACAATTATTTTTTAATTATTCATATATAATTTATATAACAATTAATTTACCTGAAATACATATCAAAATCTTGTAAAATCATTAGTATTTAAACATTTTCTTTAATCATAATCCTGAAAAATAGACACATCAAGCACATTAGAATAATGATAATAGTGGCATATTTTAAAGTTTGTCTCATGTGTCAGATGCCTGATCAGAAAAATACTGGACCTCAAATTCAAAAGGAGCTGTGATGAATGTTATTCAATCACTAATCACTGTGTCAACCCTTCACTGAACTGGACAATCACAATTTTGACTGAAACAGGTTATAACATGGAGTTATTTCATCACTGGAGTCATATGCAGGTAAGATGATCACTGGCAGAGTATTTTCGCGTCACTGTGAGCCAAAGAAAATACTTTTCATTGTTTTTCTGCCGACTGAAATGAATTACAGATCGTCGGTGATGTTAGTTCGATGCATTTCTGATCAAGCCTAGTGAGTACTAAATATAGTTTGTAATCCTCAATTACGAGGCTACACAGTTAGCTAGCTGTGGCCGATGTTTTTAGTCATTGTTTAGTCCTGTCCATACGCCGTACAAAACATGAACGCATCCTCCATGTCGTCATCCTTGGGTTTATGAAGCGCCGTTGTGAAGCTCACAGTGTGGTGGCTCCGGCCGTCGCCGTCTTGGCAATGCTGAGCAACGACTCTGCTGACTCCCAGCTAATCCAAAAATGGGCAGAACCGAGGCGGGCAGAATGACCCATCTACCTAACAGCTCGCCATCTGTGATATAAATATAGACACATAGAAACCCACGTTCACAACTTGATGTTCATCTGCTCGTCCACCGTACTGGTGAAGTCACGATCTGCTCTCACTCACATTATCCTCAACAAATTCAGTTTGTCATGAATGTCAGAAACTGAACATGATACAGGTTCCTGCGCAGAGACATTGTAGAGAAATACAGCAGCCAGACTCACTAGCTTCCACTTTCAGAATGGATTATAAACAACACAACGATTCCTGCTAAATGCTCAGTGCTGTAAAGAAAGGGATGACTTAAATCGCTGATGGTTGACAGTCGGTGGTTTGAGGGGAAAAAAAAGCCTTGGATCAACATTTTTAGATTAAAATGCTTGAAATTCTACTGTCAATACAATGCCTTGGAAAATATCAATATTCAATATCATTTTTGGTAGCATGGAAAAAATTGACTCAATACTGAGGGAATTAAATTTTAGATTTTTTTTTTTAAGTTATATTTTTGGGCTTTTTGTGCCTTTATTTGATAGAACAACTGGAGATTGACAGGAAAGGGGGGTGAGGAGAGAGGGGATGACATGCAGTAAAGGGCCGCAGGCGGGAGTCGAACCAGTGACCACTGCAGAGGACCAACAGTCTCCATACATGGGGCAGACGCTCTACCAACTGAGCTAAACCTCCGCCCCAAATTTTTTTTTTTTTTATTACAAGATAAATATATATAAGGATATAACATGACGGGGGAAATATAGTAAATGAGACGGGATGTGATAAAGACAGCACTGTGAGTAAGTGGGAGGAGGCGGGACTATGTGGGTACTGCGGCAGTGTGTGTGTGTGTGTGTGTGTGTGTGTGTGTGTGTGTGTGTGTCAACTCACTGTTGGAGAGAAGAGAGAGCGAGAAAGTGCAGCTGGTACTTGACCATCGATGTTGTAAAAAAAAAAAGAGTATTGAAAGCATTTCAAATATTCATTATTGATATTTACTGATGTATTGATATGACACTACAGTAGTGCGCCAAGGCAGTTGACAGTATGACAGTACGTCTCCAGGCAACAACAGCTTTTGGCATCAGTCAATACTTCATCTTATTTTTATCCTCTTTATATTAACAGCTAACTTGCGGCTGATAGCTCAGGTGTGCTGGTTAAAGCTGGGTGGGTGGTTTGATCTACAGTGTTGCATCATATTTTTATGTAAAGAGTCACTGCCTCTATTTTCCGTTGATTACTGAATATGTAAAGTTTGTTAAGGGGTCTGATGATGCCAGCTGTATTAAGAAGGCTTGGGAAAGGGGAAATTAATGATGTGTTGCCAAATAAAATATAGAAGGCTGCACTTTCTCGTATACATAGGTGTTCAATAAACAGACACAGGTTAATTCAGTTCAAAGTGATTCACCGTTTTATTATTCTGAGGTCATGTTACATAAATTTTACCCCTCTGTAGTTCAGGTCTGTGGCAAATGCAAGTCAAACGATGGAACACTTTAACACTTATTCTGGAGCTGTCCATCCACCGATCGATCCATTCTGGTGCATTTTCTTTTTTTCTGGGGTTTACCACCGGACCCTCTCCCCTGACAGGGACTTGGCTCTCTTTGGATGCTCAGAGGTCTCTTTAACACTTCCATCATTACAGTCAAACAGCTCTCTTGACGGGCACGGTGCGAGCCAAAAAAAGCTCTACAGTTCTACAGAAATTCTACAGTAAAGGACTGGAAGACATCAACTGCACCGCGCTGCAGAAACTGACTGTGTGAACTTGTGTTAGTTATTCACATGGAAAAACTACGATTTCATCATCCAAAATGTGAACATAATTGGGAAGAAGCATTGGGTCCATTTTTTTGCAATATCTGGACTCAGTGAGTGCATCTGGATGGGGACCACATCTGGATGTACATATTAGCTGGGTGTTGTTCTGCATATTCTCATTTGTGATGGGTCGTACCTACCAATCATACATGGAGGATATGTATTGCTATGCACGTTTGTGTTATTAACTCTTGACTATGATGAACTTAGGTGTCAAGATGCCTCTCTCGTGTGTGTGTGTTATGTATCATGTATGTGTGTGTGCGTGTGTCTGTTTTGGTTGGGTTTGGGGCAGGGATTTTTCTGTTGTGGTTTGTATGTTCTCACTGAAATACATCATCAATAAAAAATAACATTTAAATAAAAAAGAGTCACACTGCCTCTGGATATCAGAATTTCAAGCTCTCTGTATTTGTAAAAGGGAATTAAAGACCTATCATGTTATTCTGTTTTTTAATTTTTAATTTGCAGTGATGTTATAACCTTGCTTTTTAAGCTTACTCGTTGGTTTTTAGATTATTTTGTACCCCTGGTCTTTCTTTTACTGTATTCTGCTGACTTTTATTTGTTCATTTTCAAAATGTCAAATAAAGCTGAGTTAAGCCGATGTTAAATCTTAATCTGTAAGGTGGTGACTATAACTTTCAGATAAATGTAGTGGAGTAAAAAGGTGGTGGAGTAGATGTGTATAAAGCGGCATAAAATACAAGTACTCAAGTCAAGTATAAATACTTCTTAGTCTTATTATTTATGAGCACTCTCATGACTCTCATGAGCACTCCTGTAGGTTATTAAGCACTCCACAATCTCGACACTGACCCCCACTGAAAACATTTCCACCTACACGTTTCTAAAAACAGACACAGAAAGACCCTGCTTAAACTGATGGAAACAGTCTTACACTGGAGTCTAATGGTGCAACTGCAGCTACAACTTCAGCCTTCAGAGTCCCGTGGTCCTCGCCACCACACGTCTCCCTCGGGAACCCACGGTAATTATCTTGTCACGGGGCCTAGATTGGTGTGTTGAACACAACTGATTACACCAAGGCTGATTGGCGCAAAATATAACTGGCTCCCATTCCCCTAATGAAGAGGGATGCGAGCCGGTGTCAAGCCGCTGTCACGCAGTAAATGCCAACCCACATGTCAGCTCCGACACTGGCGCTGGGGTTGAGATGGGGCCACTGATTAAGCCTTATCATCCAATATCCGGCTGATAAGTGTTAAACAACGATGGAGCGACAAGGAGAGAACACGGAGCAGAGGAATGAGAGAGTAAGGACAGCAGGGACAAAAGACAGCATGCAGAGTAAATGACAAGAGGTGTGTGTGTGTGTGTGTATGTGTGTGTGTGTCAAGTCCAGGTCTGTTTGTTTGATAGCTTCTACATCACATGGAGTATACAACAGTGATAATTAGTGGTTAAAGGGACAGTTCACCCCAAAGTAAAAATACAGATTTTTCCCTTGATCTGTACTACTGTTTATCAATCTAGATAGTTTTGGAGAAAGTTGAAAAGTTTTGGAGATATCGGCCATAGAGATGTCTGCCTTCTCTCTAATACAATGGAACTAAATGGCACTCGGCTTGTGGTGCACGGAACACTGAAAAAAAAAAAAAAACTTTTGAAAAATTCAAAACCAGCACCTCTGTCCAAAAATCAAAGAAACTATTTTCTTTCTATTAGAAAGAAAATAGATTCTACTGCAGGAAGAAAACTGCTCACAACAAGATCTGTTGATTATTTTGTGTAACTGGGTCATGATTTCTGTGAAGAGACATCGGTGTTGAGTTTCTGAAATGTAATTTTTGGGCACTTTGAGCACCACAGGACTAGCGCCTTCTTGTTCCATTATATTCGAGAGAGGGCAGACATCTTCAAGGCTGATACCTCCAAAACTCTGCAACTCTCACAAAAAGTAGAAATGAATAAATAGCACTACAGGCCAGAGGAAAAATATGTATTTTTGATTATGGGGTGAACTGTCCCTTTAAGTGATCAGGTTTAATTCATGCTAACAGAGGGGCTTTGTCAGTGGCAATGTTAGTCAGTTGGTCCACTACAACTGATTAATGGATTCCCATTCAATTTTGAGGATGAAGCCCCCTGCCTTAGTGATCCCCTGATTTTTCCTCTAGCGCCCTCATGAGGCTGACATTTTTTGGTTTTCTTTTTTAAGGGTCTCAACAAGTCAGCATTGCCATGCAGACATAGAGTATATCCATGGTCCCCAGAGGATGAATCCTGATAACTTTGGTGATCGTCTCATAGCGCCACCATATGCTAATTCACATGTTTTTTAAGCTAACATGTTGAACATGGTAAAATCAGCATGCTGGCGTTGTCATTGTGACCATGTTAGCACACAGCTCCAGGCACATTCAGCGAGTGAGCTTGCACGTAAACGACCCGGAGCTGATGTTAGCTGCCAGCCTGATACACAGTGTGGCTAACGTTAACAGCGCTAGCAGCAGCAGCTGCTCTGCTTGCAGGTTAATGTCTGTGTCTGTGCTGAACGTGGTCACATGTTGCTCCAGTCCAGTGATATACCAGTTTATTCTTTCACAGTCTACATTCAACATTTCTAGATTAAAACACTGCCAAACCACGCTGGTTTTACGAGCTGTCATATGCCCGACTTGCTCGGCGAGAGGGGCTGCCGTCTGATCGGGACGCAGCCCCGACTAGTGGCGGATGGACGAACACCTTATAGACAACAGTTAAGTGACATTTTGCAGGAATGAAGTATTGCTAAATCGTTTAACCGACAAGTATTTCTGGTGCCGACTAGCGAGGGTGGCAACGTTTAATTGTGTAGCTGACTAATTGCGGCACGTCCCTAACTTTTACATAGAAAGTGAAGCAGGAGTAGATTACATACAAAGTTTATTTAAAGAACTGAAACAATGTGACTGTGATTTCTTTTGTCCCATCCGTGCTATTTGTCAGTCACAAACTGCATGATCTTACTATTGTGAATCCAGCTGAACACATAACAAACCTCTGTTATCATTAGAGCTGCACAATATGACAAAAAAAAAGTCATGTTGCAATTATTCTCGCTGAAACTGCAATTGCGACATGTTTAGTGAGAATGATCATTTAATCGACGGGGAAATGAGTCACTTGTCTCTGTAGTGAGAAGTGAGGAAGAACTGAGCAAAAGAACGCAGCAAAGAAAGAAGGTGTGTAGGTGACAACAATGCTCTGTTTATCATATGTCGAGCTGCTGATGTGTCGGGGATTAAAGCTTCAGTCCACATGAAAGAAGCAGCCTCATTATGAAGCTCCCAGCATATTGCTACCTGGTAGGCGTGTGAAGCTAACAAGCTACTGCACACCCCCTATTTAGTGTCACTCATCTGTGCGTCTCTGTTACTAACAAAACTATGAGTGAACTGATCTTAGCATCTCTGTCTGTCTCATGTAAAAGCCAACACGCCCAAACACACCCCTTTTGATCAAAACCTAATCTTCCCTCTCCACTCTAATGAGATACAATGGAAAAGAATAATTAGGATGAAAATCTATGGCGGGAAGAGCAGTAATGGCTTCAAAAAAAACAAAAAAAAAAAATCTTTTCATTATTTTCAAACTGGAAGACAGACTCGGATCTCGCCTGAGGGCAGCAGCTTGGGAGATAATTGGGGATTCATGATGTGATTGTGATTATTGATGAGGGAGAGGAGAGGGGATGGTCGGCCGCTGTTAATCCTGACCTGCCTCCAACAGAGTCGCCGCTGACACAAACAACAGGTGTGGACTTGCATTTTAGTGTTCATCCAGGGCTTTTAATGAATACAAATTCCCAATTAGGAGAGGAGGGAGGCTCACACACACACACACACACACACACAATCACAGACGCTGCAGATGCAAACATATAAAGTGGCAGCTGGAGAAGTGCAGCAGTGTTCCTTGTAGAACAGAAACACTGAGATGTGTTGGATTAACAAAGGGGGGAACTGGGACGAATCATGCCCTAACACAAAACTCTAAAAATGATCACTACCAACACCCTAATTTCAATTTTTTGGTGAAAATGTATTCTTTTAGGATATGAAATAAATGCAATTATGAAATGCTTTGGTCTGCTTTCATTTTTTAAATTTTTTAATCTTGCTCTGTGCCAGAAAACATCCTCGTCTCCGACGAGAATTCACAACTTCAAACGATTTAAAAAATGTGTTAAAATCCTTCGAAATCTAAAACTAACAATAGAATAAAAATGTGCTATTTCATCATTTTTGTTTTAAAATTGATTTTTTCTTAATGAAAATGTTGGCCCTTTGATATACAGTTAATATAAAATTGAATCCCGAGGAGGCTGGCCCGTTACAAGGTTTGATCTTTAGAAATCTATTTTCCCAGCATAATTGAAACATGAAAATCAAAACCCTCTCAAAATATGGTTTTGTCCCAATTCTCAAGAATGATTGAATCATTTTTCAATATTTTTTAAGGAAAATATAGATAATGACTTAGGCTCATTTACGCTGCAGGCAAAAGTGGCAGAGTTTTTTTTTGTCTCATATGTGACTCTGGTCTGATGTTTTTATGACCGTGTGAACAGAACAGTTCACATGGAATCTGATCATTTCAACTTTTAAATATGTGGTTGTCAGATACAGGTCTGATTGTTTTACTTTGCAAACTCAGTCTAAGCAGTCACATCAGAATTCATGCAACTATTACTACATCATTCACTGGCCTCAAGCAGTGTTGGAAAGAGTACTGAATTTCTGTACTCAAGTACTGTAACATTACTAAAATATTACTCAATTACAAGTAAATGTACTGGTGTTAAGTAGAAGTATTCTTGTAATGAACTACTCAGTGTATTAGTTACTTTTTTTTTTTTTTTTACTGTTGATGA
>JAJHUR010101094.1:0-18423 GCA_027495735.1 Lutjanus campechanus | reverse complement strand
GTGTGGTAATAAAGGAAAGTTACATTTTGTAGGTCCAGTCCATTCCAGTGGTAGCGACGCATGAGTGAATGTGTCAGACTGGCAGCGAAGCAAAGCATCAAGCAAACTCCTATCAGACACACGCTGACTTCCATCAGATGTCGCACTGCCACGATCTGCTCCTCCTGAAGAATAAAAGTAGAGAATGACTGACAGGATTACAGGAGGCTATCTGATGTGATTAGGTTCATATGAAATACTGTATGTGTACCGGTGTTAACATGACAGTGAGCGTAGGGTCATTCTTGGAGTGTAGACTGTAGCAGGTTTGTGATGCTGTAGACGGCCGGTCGTTCGCTACCACGTAGACAAGTGAAACATTTTTCTCAGATGCAGGGCACTCTGGTGGTAGTCTTCATTAGCACAACAACACACACAAAAACACAGAAAAATGACCCATTCATTAGTTGACAGCCACTCTTTTATGGCAGCATATTAGGGCCATTGTAGGTTAAAAAAAAAGATGGAGCAAAGGATGTGGTGAGTTTTTTTCTCATAAATCTGTGACTTTAATCTCAGAGAATTTCTGAATTTGTTCTCACAAATATATGGCTTCATAATCTCAGAGAATATTCAAGTTTTTTCTTGTAAATGTGAGTTTTTTCTCGTGAATTCACAGATTTAATCTCAGGGAATGTCCAATTTTTTTCTAATATATTTACAACTTAAATATACAACTTATATTACCCCCCTCCCCTGGCTCTGTAATTTCCTTTTTGCCTACAATGGCTCCTACACACTGTTGTATTTATATACCTGAGTAGTTGGTGATATAAATTAAGGAAACTTAGAAACACAGACTTCAGAGTGTGAACACAAAAGCAAATTCCACCAAACTCAGTCCTGTGGCGATAAATAAATAAAATGATTAAATGATTGAACTTACAGGTTCATGGGTAGGAGTTGTGTTGGAGCACTTATGGTGAGGCAGGTGTGACTATCATTTCCAGACAAAACCTCTATTGTCACATTAACAGTCTCATTGCCTGGGGAGTAAAACAATCAATCATGAGTGACACTTTATGATTATACACACACTTGTACTTTGTTTCACAACAAAACCAATCCACTGAAAGACAAACCTTCAAGAAGTAGCTGCTTTGCTTGCAATGTTGTGTGTAGACCGAGGTCTTTCAGGGAGCCACTGTTTGAGCTGGCAGTCACAGTCAGAGGAACCTTGAGATGCAAACTGGTAACAGAAGGCGTCTTTGTAGAGACAACTGAAGTGTCTTTATCCACGAGAGGAGAGGGGACTGGAGAGACAAGCTCGGATGAATATGCGTTGGCTTTCACACACAGCTGGAACTGTGATAAGGAGGACAGGATATGGTTCCAGTCCTGAGAGAAGAATAAAACATATGATTTGCACATCAATACTGACCCAGGACAGACAGAAAAGCACTCACAGCCTGCACAATGTTTTCTTTTGCACACCATAACTCAGATGGTGAAAAGATTGCATGGCAGAACATCAGCTCACCTGAGGCCTGGCTGATATACTGTACCAATGACACACAAAAAGGCATTGCTGGCAACTAAGAACTTTTAAGATCTGTATAATGTCTTTGCATCCTTTCTGAAGCTCTCAGATTAATTTCCACAACCCAAACAACATTTTTTTAAAGATACTTACATGTTTGCAGTTTTGTCCACACTATGTTTCCTGAGTTTCCCAACCTAATACCATAATTTCTTCACCCATTACATTTTTTTTAAATGTGCAGTTTCGGTTATATGCAACCAAATTCATTCACTGCACCCAGTGTCACTGAATTCCATAAAACATATCTTAATCTAAAAAAAAAATCATATAAATCACTGTTCATGCGGTTTTATTTTTTATGGGGTAAAATGCAATATGGGGGAACAATGAGGAAAATATGTAGAACCCCTAATTATTAATTCTTAGTATGGAAGATTGGGATCCTAGTGCCATTTTTGCATCTTAATACAATGCTGGCTAGCCTGTAAGAGGTGCCAGCAATCTAAATACTTGACCGATATTTTTGCTGCCCTGTCTGAAGTTACCGGGGAGGGAACTGAACATAATGCTCTTTGTGCTTTGTTTTGCGTTTCTCCTTCATTATGTTCCCTTCACAACCCGCAAAAGGATGTTTTCTCTCTTGTCCTTTCCAGGTTTTTTGTTATACATCTAATTTTTCATTGTCCCTTTTTCTGTCCTAGTTAAGGTTATTTTCAGTCATGTTGCTGACCAAATATTTTAATCATATGCACATCTGTACAGCATACTTCTGTAATTAACTATGGTCTGCTATAAAGTCCAATAAACAAAAACTCTCATAATTTGGACCAATGACTCTTTACCTTTGGTGTGTCGGGGTTAGGCAGAGTGTGACTGTAGCTGTAAGAGCTGAGGAAGATGAACGAGATAGCCAGAGTCAACAGACAGAGGAAAAATGTCACCCCTGGAGGATTCTGGGATACATAATCTCTAAGGTTGGTCACTGGCTGCCAGAAACCCATCATCAGACTCCACATTCACCTGATGTGACAAGCTGTAAACAGAAGAGAGTTAAGTTAATGAAGTTTTTGTCCACAGCACATTTGGAGACACTGTTCATTTGTAATTCAGGACTGAATAATCTTCAAGGGACCGTATCTTTAAGACATATATCTGGGTACTTTTTCAGCATAAAGACATTCATAGAAGATTAAACGAACCATTACCTTTGTATTAAAGTTGGCATATGTCTTGTGACTTTGTAGATATCCAACAACAAAGCACCAGAAGTTAGATGTAAACTTCTGAAATTATTCACAATCATAGAAAACCACCTCTCCACCGACGCCCTTATTTGTGCAAAGAGCCAGTGTTTGCAGTACGACAGATGACATACATTTAGTCCATTTAGTTACAGACTGCAGACCAACAGGAGACGTGTACTTGTCGCTAGTATCAACCAACCAGCTGATAACCGTCATTGTAATGTTGCTACCGAGCTGAAAGCTAATGTCTTACCTTTAATTTCAGAACTCTTCTCTGATCACGTCTGCAGTTTTGGTAGAACACAGAAATACATGAGCTTGCTGGTGGTAAGTAAGCCGGACTTCGACATTTAAGATGTTTAAAGTTCACTTAAAGCAGCGAAAAACAACAACACGACAGTGCCGTCCGTTTACGACAGCACATTACTATGACGACCTGATGACGACGACCAGGACGTGCGTCACGTGACTAGTTACGGCACAGGAGACCGGAAGTGCGCCGGGTGCTGTAACGCATGTATTTGACCACTGGGTGGCGCCAAAGTACCGTCTTACGTGCCGTTTTTCCAACTGGGTAGTATCATTTTAAACACATCTAACAATAAATTCAAGCAGCGTAAATAAAAACTAAAACACAATAAACCCAAATAGAAATGAAAATGAACATTAAATAAATTAAATTAAGTCCAAGGGGTACTTTAATAAAATATAACTAAAAAATACCAGATATTCACAATTAGCATATGAAATTGTATGGACAAAAATGTGCTTAGTGAGGTCACTGTGAGTTTGACGTTTGACAACCAAACTCTAATCTAATCAGAGTCTAAGTGAACATTTGTGTCAAGTTTGAACAACAGGACAGATGTGAAGTCACAGTGACCTTTGACCACCAAAATGCACCCTAAAATGACCAAGATATTGACAACCCAATTTAATATGACATTCACTGTGGCTCTGTACTTTATTATTAATTATTCAAATTATTATATTCCTATACAGCCCTGCGCTAAATTGGTCCATTTGTTGGAGTGGAAAAAGTTTGACCTTTATTATTTTTTTTAGACCTTTTTCAATAATTTCTCATTACAGATAAACCCAGTTGTTACCAATGATACTAATCAAGGTCACAGTCTATTTATTGTGCCGAGTTCTAATGTAATAAACAAATTCACAAATATAAAATCTGGTTATTAATACAAAATTCAACTTAAAAAAGGCAACGATCAGAGCATTGTTTATTGAGAAAACATTTAAAAAATAATTCATATAATGCATCATTCAGAATTTCTCAAATATGATCAAACTCATGATCAAGACATTTGTCTTGTGTAGTCCCGTGGAAACATTTTACAACTCCGAAAACTCATCAGAATTAAAATAAGAGAAATTAACATGTTCACACATTCAGTTTAGGAAATAAAAACCTTAAAAATGAAATGTGAAAATCAGATATAGTGTGATGTAGAAGCTCCCATTTTACAACAGTACGGTTTCTCTTGGTCATACTGGCTCACATTCAAAACTCTCTTGACTTTCCTCTGCTTTAATTATGCAAATAGTGCAATAGTGTAAAACTTACAGCATATTATTGCCTCTCACTCTCCTGAGAATCAGTAACATGACTACTGTGTTCATAAAAGTCATGTCAGACTAAGTACCATTTCCCTTTGTCAAAACAGCTGGTAGTATTTATATATATCATGCCACTTGTGTATATATATAGTATGATAATCATTAAGGAGTCCAGGTGACTTTTATAGGCTTGAATGTCCACGTGTCAGGGTGACCCATGTGCACCAGGTCTTTGTAAGGGGACGTGCTCCACTGGAAGGGCGGCACCTGGTCCCATGTTGGCCCACTCACTGCCATCATACTGTAGTCGCGAAACATCCCATAGGAGGTCAGCTGCACAGGAACACACACAATGCACACACATCACAAACATTCAGGGAGAATGATGGGAAAAGTTTGGGCAGAGAGATGTGTGATGGCAAGACAAGAAACAAGAAAAATAAAAACCTTCATGTCTGTTCCTCCATGCGGTCTCTGCCTTAAGGCACCAAATGGGTACGTTCCATTAGCCGGGTTCAGGTCTGAACGGGCTGAGATCGCATTCTCTCCATTAGCAGGTGGATCGCAGCCTTCACACTTTGACAGTGGGTCCTCTTTAAAGTTATTATACCTGAAGAGAGACGCATCTCATACATAAAATGCCACTTTAGTAATTAGCCTATAAAAATATAAAATCTAATGTTAAAGTGTGTTTGTCTTACGCCGATCGATCCAGCATAAAACCACCACAAAACCTGTGAAAGACCGTACCTCATGAGGCGGATCATCGAGTCCACATCTGTGACAGCCGTCTGGTTTCTCCTGAATATCTGAGCCCGAGGATTCTGGTCCAGAGAGAACCACGGGCCGAACTTCTCAACCAGCTCATTGCAGCCACTGGCATTGAATATGTCCACATAGTATCTACATATGAGCAAATATGAAGAAAATACAATTTTAGATGTAAGAATTTCCCAGGTTGGGATCAATGAAGTACTATCTATCTATCTATCTATCTATCTATCTATCTATCTATCTATCTATCTATCTATCTATCTATAACACAATAAAACAAACGTAATCTACCGTATATGTTATTGTGTTAACATGAAAAATATTAAGTGTATTTATATGGCACCCTTCAAAAGCAGATATCACAAAGAGCTTCACAAAAAAACCCACAAAAGATTTGCAAAAATTATTACCTGTGTGCCTTGATAAATAAAGTGATTAAATTCAAAGTAAGGTAACTTTAAAGTAACATACTTAATTGACTCAAAACTGGGATACTTACGGTATGTTGAAACTTGCCCAGTAGCCTTTCTGCAGCAGTTCCTGAGTTTTATCAGAGAAAACAACAAAGCCCCTGCAGCAAGAAAAGATTTGTTTAAATAATAGATTTTACTCTAAGTGATAAATACAAATGCTGCAATAATCTTAAAGACTGGGTGCAAAGTCTTACGGGATCTGCTCCAGCACAACAAAGAGGCCCTCTTTAATGTCAGTCCTCCCTGGAGTGAAGCGGTTATAGTCCACAATCATCCACTGGTTGTTGTACCTAAAAACAAAAACACACACACACTGAGCCTTCAACCTTTAACCTACTAGCACTTCCTGATTTTTATCTCTTTATTTAATGTTTATCCATAAAACTGAAGTAACTGTATGACTGAACTGACTCCTCATGTGACTCTTGATACAGTAAATCATCTTTGTCTGCTCCTTTATGCCAATAAATCCACATGACAGTCTAAAGTCACACAAAATCTTATCTAATCTTGTCATTAATGAGAATTTGGAACACAGGACAAAAGGCAGCAGACAACAGAGGCTTCTGCTTAGGAGGTTACATCGGGACAAAGTGGTGACAATGTTCTTTAAAATGTCATGAGAGCCAGTTTCTTTCTGGCGTGTAAACACTCACGTTCCACTGTTATACTTGCTGAATATCTCGGCCCACTCTTTGCCAGTGGTAGCGAGCCGATTAGCCACGATGTTCCTCAGCCACTCCAGGACGGTTCCTGTGGGCTGAACAAACTTCCAGAGAGCAGGGTTACTGTTCCCGATGGTGGTTTCCAAGGTAACCTGGAGACACAAGATAGAGTAACTCAGACAGATAGAGTAGCATTGCACAGTTTTGGGTGTCAGCCAATCACTTTTTAAAATCTGATTTAATCCAAAATAAATTCACTAAAATATCTGATGCAGCTGCCTCTCTGTCTGTAGTTCTGTCTGTTGTCTCGCTCATTGTCCCACCCATAGCACCACCTGTCTGTTAATTACATAACTTTATATACTGCTGGGCATCATAATTTTCATATTAGTTGACTTATATTTTGTATTAATAATCTGAATCTGCAAAGTAACTGAAATTGTCAAACAAATGTAGCCAAGTTGGCTAAAACTAAAATATCTGCCTCTATAATATAGTGGAGTGGAAAATAAAGAAGTAGAAAATGACTCTTCTAAATTTTTAAAGATTTAAATTTTTACTGCAAATGTATATCAGTTCCAAATATCAGTTATTGGTTTCATTGACTACTTATGATCAGTATTGCTATCAACCCTGAAAAAAAATAAAATAAATAAAATAAAATTGGTCAATCCCAACTCAATTTGCAACCAAAAGTAAAAGAAGAACAAATGAAAATGCTGCAGTTTATTCTTAACACCCAATCTTATAATGCCAAGTACAAAGAGTTCTCACCAAACCACTACTGAGGATGTAAAAGTCGTCTCCAGAGAAGATCGAACCAGGATAAGATGAGAACGCCTGAGTTCCTCCAGGAAGAAGATCATTACCTGAGAAATGAAATCACATAATATAAAGCACAAAATAATATTTGTTCACGTCATAGACAGTCTGTTTGTGGGGCCTCTACTGGAAATGTATTGTTTTTAAAACAAGGAGCCTGCAGTTTATTGCGATATGGTTTAAAGGAATATTTTGACATTTTGGGAAATATGTTTATTTGCCTTTTTGTTAGATTGATGAACAGGAGACACATGTGCATCAGTAAACTACCTGAGGGAGAAACTTTAAAGGCAAAGATGTATTTCTTCATGATGCGCAGCATGGCCTGGTACATGTTCCATGTGTCATGTGACACCAGCAGCTCCTTGTTGTTTGGCAGCAGCTTAATGAGGGCAGAACAGGAGCCGGAGCCAAGAGGTCGAGTTTGGCTGGATTTGTTCAGAGCCGATTCCAAGTCCTCCAGATCCCCGCCCAGCTGGAAAAGTCTGGTTGGAGAATGTGAGACAACAGCGAGAAATAAAGTTTATGATCCCAGGAACAGTGTAGAAACATGTCTGATTAACTGAAAATTGGAGGTAACAACTTACAGGAAGCCAAATGGGTTTAAGGAGAAGGACCCCAGAGGAAAGGACAGCTCGTCATTGTAGCTGTCCTCCAGTCCTTTCAGCTGCAGCAGAGCCAGACGCACCTTACAGGCAGAAAGAGACACTTAAACATCTTACTGCAGCCCTTTGAACATGTTTGCATCCATGCCAGCCAAGGCTGCATGATAGAAAAATTATATTCAATTAATTATGCAGCCCTACTGCTATCCATCCTAAAAGTGCTCCTTAAGTACCTGGTACCAGTAGGGTGAACTTGGCTGCTTCTCTATTTGCTCCTGAACCCACTGCAGGTTGGTTGAGATGAAAGCCTTCAGGCGCTGACAGTAAGCAGACTCAGACGTGAAGGGTCCACAGTAATCCATCAGAGTGTTCATCCAGTGCTTATAGATGAGCTGAAACAAACACACACCACGTCTTTAAGTAAGTGAATAAAACACGCAGACTGCTTGGTATGTCAGGCACACACAGGCGAACAGAGTGAACTCACCTGAGATGTGAGTGCAGCCTCGACTGCACCGGCAGCATAAGCCTGGATGCTGTCATTGTACTGACCGCTGGTGGTGACCTCCAGGAAAGACCAGCTGAGGAGAGAGAGCACGTGGAAAGAAATGAAAAAGATATATGTGGGGAAAAAAGGAAACTGCCTGCACTGTAGGTGAGGAGACGACAGACACAAACAGGTGTACTGTAAGAGTCTCAACTGAAGACCGTTGCAGGTCTTTGTATTTTTCAGACAGACATGTTTAGTATTCCCTCAGATATCATGATACACACTTGATTATTACTACATGTGTTATTTTTCCTCACCATTCAAGTCTTTTTTCTTCTTCAGTTGTCAAATGACACGCGTTATAAACTGACATGGGTATATTTTGTATGATTATATTGCTTATTTTTATCTCTTTCACTGAATCGGCGTATTTTTATTTAATCAATTCATGCATTTATTGGATTTTACTATCCTTAACTTGCACAGAGGTCCACTATAAACTTATGGCTATCTGTCATATGCTTCACTTCTGCTATCTGTTTCTATGATATTTGCAGAAGTGGGAAGCTAAGCCAAATTATCGAGCAAAAACTGCAAAAACATTTCCTGTTTGCTGCTTCTCAAGTGCGATGATTTTGTTGTTGTACTTGTTATTGTATCATTGTAGATTCAATATGTTCGGGCTGGTCGGACAAAAGAAGCAACTGACATTTTCATTATGTTATGTTATGTTATGGAATAGAGAAAAAAAAATCAGAATTGGCTTTATTGGCCAAGAATGTGTGCACATAGAAATAATTGATTACTATGACTATGGAAGCCCATTTCTGCACGAGATTTTAAAAAAGACCCTCAAAATAATGAGTTCTCTCTTATTATTAGAATATTGAGACAATAACTCATTATTCTGAAAAGGTTCCTTATTATTTTTAGATACTAAGTCATTATATTGAGATAGCAATTCATTATTTTGAGATAGTAACTTTATTTTGAGAAAGTTTCTGATTATTTTTAAATACTAACTCATTATTTTGAGAGGGTTTATCATTACTTTGAGATACTAAATCATTATTTTGTTCAAGTTTCTCATTATGACTTCTGTTTTCTCATCAAATTGGCTGAAATTGTTTTCCATACAGTAACACACATACAGATAAGAACAAAGACAACAAAACTGAACAGAAGAACATAAAGAATGTAAAGAATAAAGACTGGTCAGGCCTGGAATATACACAAAATATAGGTGTATATATCTGTTAAAAGATAATGAAAACATGACTTGAGCCATTTTATTTTTCAGTTTCTTCTGTCGCATTAACTCCTGTAGCAGACAGAAGTACACAGGCCCCACGAGAATTAAATTCTTTATGTTTTGACCTCTAACAAAGCCACAGATTAAAGAGTCCATCCAGTGAAAAGACACAAACCCTGCAGTGAACTCACCCTGATGTTTGAATGTCATCAGTGAAGTTTCCCCAAGCCACAAAATCCTCCCTGAACCCGTCGATGACAGACAGCTGCCCGCTTTGTTCGTCGATAACCGCGGTTTTTATTTCAGCTCCAACACACGAACACAGAAAACACAGAGCGAATAAAACCGATAAAACGTTTAAAACCATTAAAACACCTCCAGCTGCAGGCGTCTTGTTTAGCCTGGACGCCATGTTTACATGAACTAGTCACATGACAACACCACGGGTGACTGGTCACATGACAGGGGGCGTCCTTTCAAAATAAAAGACTAAATCAAACACACCAGAACTGCAGCATTAACTGGATTGTTAGCTATTAAATTAATCGCCAGCTATTTTGATAATCGATTAATCGGGTTGAGTCACTACTTTAAGAAAAAAAAGGTTAAAATTATTTTTGTTTCAGCTTCTCAAGTGTGAATATTTCTGGTTTCTTTACCCCTCTAAGACAAACTGAATATCTTTGAGTTGTGGACAAAACAAGACATTTGAGGATGTCATCTTGGGCTTTAGGTAGCACTCATCATTTTCACCATTTTCTAGACCAGGGGTCTGCAACCTCTTCAATCACAAGAGACATTTTTGGTCAAAAAATTAGTTAGCAAATGTAAGAATCACTTTACACCGCAAAAAACTAGCTGAGAAGATTTCAAGTTAATTTCAAGTTAATGTACCACAGTGGGTCTTCGGGTTTAGAGCCCAACTCGAACACTTATGTTTTGAAATAAACTTTAAGTTTTGCTGACCTATAATCTTCAGCTGAGATAATTTACTATTCTTCTTTAGATAAACTTGAATCTTTAAGTTTTAGGAACTCAAACAAAAATTGCATCTCAAAATTTGGTTTTAGTTGAAAAAAAAAATCATTCACTTTCTCTTGAATGAATTTACTTATAATTTTTAAATGCAATTTTTGGGGGGATTCTAAAACTCAAAGATTTACATTCATCTAAAGAAGAAAAGTAAATTATCTCAACAGAAGATTAGCGGTTAGTAAAACTTTTTCCAAACCTAAGACTTTGAGTTTTATAAAAGAAAATAAAAATGTTAAAGAAATAACCATTATTCATTTCTATATAATTTTTTGCAAAAGTCACAGGGAGCCACTCGAGAGGGGCTACAGAGCCACAGGTTGCAGACCAAACAACTAGAAATTAATCACCATATCAAACGATAATGAAGATAATCCTTAGTTGCAGCCCAAAAACACACACAAGACATAAAACGTACAGCTTTCAAAGCATAAAATAAAATTTTATATAAAAGTTGACATCAGTCTGACATCTTATTCTATACAAAACATTGTGTAATGTTAGAAATCCAGAGGTTTTCAAAGTTCAACAAAACTTCAACCAGCTGGTAAATTCATTAGAATTTGCTCCTTCTTCATGTCGCTCAGGTCCTTTTGTTGTTCACAGTCCTTCTCATACATTAAAACACAGTTCAGCCTTCCTCCACCCCGTCTGTTTCCATCGTCTCCAGGATTCCCTCCATCACGTCTGACTTCCGCTGCTTCTTGGCGGCAACTGATACGCAGAATAAATAACAAACGAAGAGATAAATTCACAAACAGCTCAGTTGATATAATTTCTTCATATTTCTGCAAACAAATGATTGCGGATTCACCATGAAAATGTTCAGCAGTTTTCCGTCTCAGTGTCTCCACAGTGTCCTCAGCATCAGCCCACTCCAGCACGAGGCGTCTCCCGTACAGATGGGTGCTGTGGCACAGTGCAGCAAACGCTTTCTGTAGAGGGAACACAGGCACAGAAATTATGATCATGATAGTGTACAGTCTAAAGTATAATAGTGTAAACTTTAATGTAGGGCTGCAGCCAATCGGTTGTTTTAGTGATTGAGTATTCTACCAATTATTCCATAGATTAATGAGTAATAAAGTAATAATAATAAAGCAATGGTTAGTCTAGTTTTACAACAGACACCGACTGTAGCAGAGTTTTCGTTTTGATTCAGCTTGAAATGACCCTAAACTTTGGACACTTTCTGTTGTGTGTTCTGTTTCTGTTTTCTCTGCGATCATCTGCAAACCACGATGTTAAATCACTAGAGGAGAGTGAATTTTAAAAAATGAACACACAAACCTTAGCATCCTGCTTGGTGAGGAAGTCAACGAAGCCAAAGCCTCTGTGATTCCCTGAACCTGCTGCTTTCTTTGGAAGACGGACGGTCTTCAGCTCTCCAAATGTACTGAAAAGACAGAAGAAAAATCGTAGTATTAACACGTAATCTTGCTCCAAATTTTCTCAAAACATATGAATAAAAAACAGTCATGTATGTGGCAGCTACCAGAAGAGTTCCCGTATTTCCCTGACAGTGGCTTGGAAGGGGACGTTGCGGACGAGGATCTTGGATCCCGTCTGTTTCTTGTCAGTTTGCTTCTTCTTCCGTGACACCTCAGTCGTCCTGCATGTAGGGGAAAAGGACTGAGTAACACTTCCAGTCAGCATTTACCAATAGGTGATATTTTCATGCACATTTCAGCTGATGCTGCCAGTTTAATGCTTGATGCTCATGCAGATGCATCAAACACTTATTGAACAAATGTCCTGGTTTACTACTAAATACTACTTTTAATACACTTGTAATTTCACTATATCTTTAAGAGATACTTTGGATTATTTGATGTGGGGTTGTATGAGGTATCTAGCAATAGTCTATATAATAGTCAGCCACTCACCTATAAAATCAATGTCAGCTTAAGTGTGCGCAATATTTGGCATCATTTCACCACTTAACGTTACCATCAGAGAGCCTTTTATGACAGATAATCGCTGCTAATCGCCCAAATATCACTCTCTCCAAAGCAACCAGACTCCTTTGACAAAAACAGTGATTTCATCTCACAAATAACAGGAGTTGCTGGTCTACAGCAACATTGATTAGCTTCCTACACCAGTGCTCCTCTTGGCTTCTCCAAACTGGGTCAGCGCTATCGACTGTAGGTAATACACTGACTCAGAGAAGATCAAAGATCTCATACAACCACACTTCAAATATTCTGAACTTTCCCTTTAATATAAATGTCAAACACCTCTGTGTGATTTAAAGGACCCCCACTTATTATTATTCTATTCATATAATTCACAAGTTCACTAAAATGCAGATCTTACCTTGTGGCTCTCTCAGAAATCTTCAGCTCTAACTGGTGATCATCCACAGTACAGTGCTGGAGGAGGGTGGAGACAAAGAACACACATCAGCCAAGAACCGGGCTGGAGAGAAAAGCTGCAAAGAGTTTCAACAGGGAATGGACATAACATGACATGTGGGAGAAATTTATGATCATAAAGGAATGTTTGAATTTGTGCCATTGTGAGGTTAGTTGGCCTGAGAGGGCCTCACTGTCCTTCACACTTTGACAAATTTATGTGATCAGGCTCCAGGCTGCCTGGAGGAACAGATAAGATGGACCTTGTTAATGTTCCAGACTTCCTTACAAATAATAAACTGAGACACACAATGACGAGGGTCACCCACAGTCTGCCATGATTATACAAGATTCTGTTTGATGGAGGACATGCTGTGTAGCTTTTGGTATCCTTGTACATAAGCTGTACCAATAAATTATCTGCCGACAGGTTGATGTTGGCAGTCTGGGCTCATCGAGTCTGTTCTCTGATTCATCAAAGTGAAGACTGACCAAGTACAGATTTTCTGCATCATACCTGTAGTTGCCTCAGGGCTTTCTGTGCTGCCTCTGCTGTCTGATACTGGACGAAACCGTAGCCCATAGACAACAGCTTGCCTGGAAATCAAACCAACATTGTAAAGTGGTTGTTAACTCTGATTTAGAGATTAAAAAACAAAAAACATATATAAGTTTGACCAACTTCTCTCGCAATGCCCGAGAAAAAAAACACAGATTACAGATATTCTCCTCTGGCAGAATGTGTTCTTGGTATATCTATAACTCTACATTTGTAAATATCACATTAAGGGATGTGACAGATCCTCATTTTAATGTAAAGTACCTGTTTTATCTTTCTTCTTGGAGATGGAGCAGGACTTGACCTTCCCACATTTGGAGAATGTCTGCAACAAATGAAGAAAACACGATCAAACATCTCAAACATCATGATGTGTGTAGACTTTTATTCAGTATTAAAATGTAACTGAGGGTTTTATGTATAAATAAACCTACCTCCTGTAGCTTCTCCTCTGTGGTGCTGAAATTAAGATTCTTAATGAAAAGTGTGGAACCAGGAGCCGCTTCCTCTTCTTCCTCCTCCTCTTCTTCTTCAACTTCCTCTTTCTTTTCCTCTATTTTCCCGACTTCCTTCTTTTCTAATACTTGGTTACACAGCACAAAAAGATATTCTGATTATTTAAAAGGAACCTATTTATGTCTAAAAATACTAAAAAATGTGAAAAAGATTGTATGTGTTTGAGGGACGGTACCTGGTTCTGGTTTGGCTGCCACAAACACCCCCACAGGTGCCCACTCCAAATACAGAGGAACGTGTTGAAACTAGAATATTTAGAGATAAGTACAAGCCTTCAACATGATTTTCCTCAAAAATATGCTGCATGTGCCGGTTTTGCTGGTAAAAAGCTTTACACACCTTGCTGTAGGCGAGCCGAGTGAAGGCTCGTTTCGCCTCGGTCGGCTCAAGGAACTCGATGATGGCGGTGAGTCCTGACGGCGGCAGCAGCACTCGCCCCAAAGAGCCGTGAGGTGAGAAGAGCTCCTCCAACTCTGACGCCGTCACTCCAGCTGGAAGGTTCTTCACCAGGATCACAGTTGTGCTCCTCGCTGCTGCCGCCTGCACGCCAGGAGGAAAGAACACATGAAAGAGAGAAGTTTAGCCAAGGGATTTCTTGCACGGTAAATTGTTTAGCAAAGAGAAAATGGGGAGTTTACATTAATCATACCTGACTAAAGGAATCCAAACTGACGCCGCTGTCTAGCAGAAACTGTCGAGTCTCCTGAACGATCTGCGTCTCTCCCAGAGCCATCCTCACTGCAACGCTTCCTTTTGACTCCTGCAGAGGAGCACAATGAAGCATAAAGAAACTGCTGCTCACGATGATTCACATGTCGATGTGGCTGCAACGGATGAAAAAGGACACGTCCAGACAGACAACAGCCCTCAGACAACAGTCATTTAGGATGGGAGAAATATGTTAACATTTAGAAAAGATGATGGTGACTGAGGACATTTAGTCAAACTTTTACAGCAGGATGCATGAGAATTATAGTACATTGTTCCACATCAACCACACTAAAGAGGTCACTTGCTGTTGTGTGGTTGTGGCCAATGCAGATTATCTCAAAACGCCAGAATATCAGGCTCTATGCATTGTTTTGGCATCTGATAAACCTTCTAACTCATGGATCTGTTATTTAAACTGGACTTGGAGCGTATTTCATCGTCTCAGGTGTACCTGAAGCAGGTGAGAAGCATGCCACGGGGAGTATTAATGTAGACAATCAGGTTGCAGTGTTACTCACATGGTCCAGGACTTGGCTTTTTGTGGTGTTGTATTTTTCAGCAATGGCATCTGCCACTGCACTTGTGCCCAAAAACAGGGTGTTCCAGTTGTGGGAGCTAGAAGGAAACTTACAGTTAATAAGTGGTAAGAGGTATGAGTCACGGGAATGAACACAAAAATAAAATTATTGATTAATTCATTCATCCTCAAACACGGAAGTTGAGGGTTAATATGATTATACGTACCTGGAACTTGAAGCTTTATTTTTAGCATCTTTTTGCCGTTTGTAAGATGAAGAGCCAGAACCTCCGGCATCTGAAGAGTCAATCTTTTCCTTCTTCACCGTGGAGGGAAGCAGATGAAGCATCCTGCCCTAGAAAGCACCAGAAAATGAATATTTCCAATCAGCTTCAGCCTCATTTGTTGTCCGACTGAATCCAGAAGCAGTCGCAGGTCCTGCTTCTGTGGTGTGGAAAGACAGAAACCTAAAGGAGGAGCTCACGTACCTGAAATATGTGTCCGTCCAGCTGAGCCAGAGCTGTCACAGCATTCTCTGGTATCATGTAGGTTATGAAAGCAAATCCTTTGGGCTTCTTGGTTAGATTGTCAATAGGGAAGAGCACCTCAGATATAGGACCTGTAAAGATAAATGTAAATAGAAAATTATTATAAACTCAGACAAGTTTGAGTTTATTTTATGCAGGTGCAGTATTTTTTTATTCACCATGTTTCGCAAACAGCTCTTTGATCTCTTCCTCGGTGCAGGTGTAAGGAAGGTTTCTGACGAAGAGTCGGCCTGACTCCGCAACATCTTCCTCCTCCTCGTCCTCCTTGAGCTTCCTCGTGAAGTTTCTGTCAATTTCTTTGTCCTTTCTGTCTCTCTTGCCTTTACCCCGAGAGGCGTCCACACGGAAGACCTCAATGTAACGGCCACCTGAAAAACAGAGGCAGAAGATGGGTCTTGGTTACCAAGCAGACCTGATCACACACACACACACACCGGGGGTCAGGTGATAGAGACAAATATCACAATTATGTACAAATACTCCTTACCTGTTTTGATACCACGGCAAAAAGGAAACAAAGCCCTAGGATACAAGATTTCTCACCTATGTAGTCTTTATTCTTCTTCAGGGCCTTTTCCACCTGTTCCTCTGAGAACAGGTCCACATATACGTAACCTGAAACACACACGTAACACACCTGTGCTGATACATGGGCCTATATAGACACATACAGTACAGATAGGCGACTATCTACCCACCAGATATACAGAATAACTATCAAATACTGTCAGTGCACACTCTGCTGAGAAAAAGCAGTACATTAAAATGTTTAGAGTGACGTACCTGTTCTATTTCCGCTTTCGTTCCTCCCAATCCTGATAGCTGCAGGCTTCAGCGGGGTCATGAACTCTCGAATTTGTTGCTATTTGGTGTTACACAGAAAAAAATGTTTGTGACAGTGATTTTAAAGTGGAATATCTTCACTGCACGTCTGAAATCGGGACGCTCTCGTCCACTCACCTCCTTCACAGTGAACGGGACTCCTCTCAGCTTCACCGTGAACTCTGTCGCCGGCTCCGTCTGCAGCAAACACACGTGGTTGTGAACCAACACAAACTAAAGAACAAACACTGTATGTTTTGATTTGATTGTGTATGATTTGTTTGAACAGCCACCTCTTCCTTGGCAGTTTTCTTCGCTTTGCCTTTCTTCTTTTCCTCAGAGGAAACTGAGGTTTCGGTCTTTGACGTGTTTTCTCTTTCACCGCTCTCATAGGCGCTGTCCGTGGGCTGTGCAGGACCGTGATCCTCATCTTCGTCTTCGTCCCCTTCACCATCATCCTCCTCATCATCTTCACTCTCCTCCATGGCGTCCACCGTCTTTGCCACCTTTGAGCGCAGATACTCCATGTCTGATAAGCCGGACTTCAGAGCTTCTTTAGTGGCACCTGAAAGCATCAACACATCACTGATTATTTTATCGTATTTTATTAAGTTTGTATGAATGTTTTATTTACCATGATGTTATATTCTATTGTTATTACAATATTATGTATATATATTTATTTCATTATGTCCATTGATGATCTTGGTCTTGTACATATTGTGCTTTAATGTTATATTCATCAACTGTGTCCCAATTCAGGGGCTGCACCCTCCAAAGGACATGACACACGAACGTAAACCATTTAAAAGACCTGGAAGTGGGGCTGCACAATATAGTGTTAAAAAAAAAAACGTATCGTGATTGTTGTGACAGATATTGTGATTCCAATATGATTCCCAATCAGTGTGAATGATCCTTTGTTAAAGTCTGGGCCAAAACAAACCAACTGCCAACTGCTCCTCCCTAAAATGCCAGAAAAAGTTAAATATTTGTAGTAACCTTGGGAAAGTTTCATTATATCAGCGATCACAAAGAAGTTAAACAAACAAACAAAAAAAAGAATAACTGACAGATAGTGTAGCTGGTTAATGCTAAATGTGTACATAAGCTCAGCTACTGTCAACCACAGCCTACAAATGAACTTCAGAGCGCCATCTAGTGGGCTGTAGAGCCATTAAATGAAAATGTCAAATAAAAATACAGAATTTCAACGACCAGTTTGAATATCACCCCACAAATCACGACACATCATCAGGTAGAGAGACGCCTCTTTCACCACTGTTGGCTTGCTATCGTTCCCTCTGATGCAATGATACAAAATGGATCCGTTCTTTTAAATGAAGAAGTGATGTGGGAGACAAGCCTGCACCAGTAGAGCACCAAAGTGTGTGGTGAGGGACCATGACTATGAATACATTAAATTTGGAGTCATAATGGCAGGCAGTTATGCTGAGCTGAAAGCAAAACGTGGTGAATGTGGCGAAATCCTGTCACAACCCACTTTATTCTTCTTCCTTTTTTTCAGGTTATGTGTTTGTCATTTATTTTGGAAAGTGTTCCTTGGAAATATTTCAATAAAGAGAAGTGGGCTCTAAGTTACAAAAGGTTGAGAACTCCCGGGTTCACTTATTTGTTTCTGTAAGGAGGATCCAGCTCCTAAATCTGGACCCATCTTTCTTTTACCTACACTAAGAAGGGAGCACTATTACCAACCTTCATCCTCATCATATTCCTCCTGCTCCTCCTCCTCCTCCTCATCCTCCGACTGTTCTGAATCAAAGTTGAGGTAGTCATCTGAGGCAGGCTTCTTCTTGCTCGGAGTTTTTTTCTGTCCACCGTCAGGATCGGGTGTTTGCTGCATGGTGTCGTTCGCCCAGGTTGGTGCTTGGCTTCGATTCTGATGCACTGACAGAAACTCCTTGAAGCCCTGGTCCTC
>JAJHUR010101092.1:0-22641 GCA_027495735.1 Lutjanus campechanus | reverse complement strand
CCTGCCTGAAATTTGGCTTACAGTTGTGTGCATATTGTTAATAACAGAAAAAATTCTTGAAAGAGGTATCAAGTATTATTTTTTTATGCTAGTATTGTATCAAAGTTTAATATTCTGGTATAGTAACAAGTCTAGTCACCAGCAGCACCATCAGACATTCAAATTCAACTCTTGTTGATTTTGCCAATGATTAAATGTAGGCATGTTGTGTTTGGAATTAATTTTACACTATGCTGTATTCAGTAAATAAATATTCAAGACTTTCTCAAACAGAATTTAAACCTTTATTAGTAAAGGTGAATTTTATGGAAGCCTGTTTCCATCACTGAGAGAAAAAATATGTTAAGTCATAATTATGAGATACAAAAGTCAAAGTCTTGAGATAAAAAGTCGAAATTATAAGATAAAAAGTCAGAATTCCAACTATTCCGACAAATTATGACTTACAATGGTGATATTTTTTGTTTCAGTGGTGGAAATGGGCTTCCATAGAATTTAAGGCATTTTAATTTTTAATTTTGGATGCACATCAGATGGGTAAATTCTTTCTTTATTATTTAATTGCAATGATTAAAAGTTCATAATTCCAGACAACTTTCTTTAAATTACATCGCAAAGTTTTTGATTTTTTGTATAAATTAAACTGATAAATAAAAAGCTAAATTAAATGACACAAACTCAACCTGACAACCACAATAGAGTAAAAATACTTAAAAGGAAAAAAAGAAGAAGAAATTCAGGAGGGGTGGGGGTGTTAGAGCCTATCTACTGCAAATCTTGGGGTCAAACCTCAAAATCAAATTTTGAGGTTTTAAAAAAAAAAGATGAAGTGAATGTTCAGCCTCTATAGCTCAGGCAGCTGCTCAGACAAGTGCTGCCAGACTCTCCACTGAAAATGATGACATGCTCTGAACAACACACAAGATGAAGGTGATAATTAGAGCTAAAGTCCCGCAGAAAAAAACAAAAGTGATAAGACTGTACCAAAACAGACATGGACTCTGTTAAAAATGATTGGGATTGTTCATTTGTCTTACATTTTATGCAGAAAAGGCTAAAAAAAAAAAGGACTGTCAGCACACCACTTGACTGATCCTGTCTGTGCATTATTATTTCTCCAGTGCACACTCGTAATGTTGACTGTCCTGATTTCACTTGCAAAAACCAACCGTGCTTGAAATAATCAGAGGGAGAACAAGTGGCAGCGAGGAGCTGAGCAGGCCAGAGACACACACTCTTGGTTCAGTTTTGAAGCAGAACTCAATCAGCTGACGTAGACACAGTTTCTATATTGTCAGATTGTATTTGTGTTATATCCTTTAAAAAAAACAACACAACAGAGGGAATAAAGACATGAAATGTGGTCACTGAAATTTAAAATTTATGAAACCCTGATACCAAACCCTGACTGTAAAAAATCTACAAAATGACTGGAACATTACATCGAAATAAAACAGCTGCACGGATGTAGCTGAATTATTTTAAAACATTAAATAAACCCTGTACATTTGAAGCCTTGTTCGGGGACTGTGGACTCCCTGCTGTCTCCACCACCAAGTCTAAAACATTCACATGGTGACCTGAGAAAAACGAAGAGCAGATCCTTCAGCCAGAAACAGCCTCAATCTTTTATAATCATCCCAAATGTGAGCAGTCTAATTATAGAGAGTCTTTGTGTGTTGCACAACAGGGTGGGGTGAGGGGAGAGGGAGGAGGAGGAGGAGAAGGAGGAGGAGGAGGTGGTGGTGGAGGAGTGTTAATGCCCAAATCTGGTCCACAGCCCCGAGCACATCTACCATCACTTCAGGGATTACTGTTAAAAACACAGCTGCAGTGAACACACACTCTGCAGCCACACGGTAGAATATCTGATACACACATCTGCATTCTCACATTTAAGACTTTGCATTTTAATTGTCTCATCTTAAAGGAATAGGTTGGATTTTTTTTTTGAAGTGGGGTTGTATGAGGTACTCATCCATACACTGTAAAAAAAAATAAAAAACAAAGAAATAAAAGAAAGAAAAAAAACCTCAAAATTTCAAGGCAACTTATAGCAATAGTGATTTTTGAGTTTTCAGCCCAACACAAACTCTAAAGTTTTGAATGAGTTTTACCAACTACTAACCTTTTGTTGAGATAATTGACCTTTATTGGTTAAATAAACTTGAATCTTTGAGTTTTAGAAAGCCAAAAACAAAAATATTGAGTAAACTCATAGAAGTAAAAGTAAATAATGGTTAACATTTTAATATTTCCGATTTTTCAATGAAAATTATTTCATTTTCAATTTTTAGTTTTTCTTTTTTTTTGAGTTTCTAAAACTCAAAGATTTACGTTTATCGAAAAAAGAAAAGAAAATGATCTCAGTTAAAGATTATAGGTCGGCAAAACTTTCTTTGGTTTATTTAAAAAAAAAAGGCGTTTCTGTTAGGCTCAGTTTCCTTGAAATTTTGAGCTGTCTCGACTTTGTTTTTTTTACAGTGTAGTCAGTGTATTATTTACAGTAGATGACAGTCAACACACTGGGGCATGTATAATGAATATATATGTATCGCTTTACCTTTCTGTCAGACAGCCTCTTCTGACTGAAACCACCATTATATAAGCCAAGTATTGCTCTCTCTTGCTCAACCAAACTTCTTTGGAAAAACAGTAATTTTGCCTCACAGAACACAGGAGTTGCTGGTCTGCCTCTGTCTCGGTCTGTTAGTTTGTTTTGTGTTATTGTGAGATCTGGTGAATCCATACGAACCTTTTAAAACACTGCAGTCACACAATAACACAAACTAACTAACAGATCAAGCCAGCAGTGGATCAGCAACTCTCCCAACTCCCTCCTTGTTTTTGCCAAAGGAGTCTGATGTCTTTGAAGAGTGCGCTCTTTGGCTGCTTCCCTGCCCGGAAAAGGCTGTCTGACAGCAAGATAATGTGGTGAAAATACACTAATTATAGCATACACTGATATTAATTCTGCTTTGGGTAATACACTGACTATGGAAAAGTACCTCATAGAACCCCACTTCAAAAAATCCTGACTATCCCTTTAAAGTCCAAACACTCAGACATAAAGCACCCCGGGATGATGTACAGCAGACAGAAGGTGAGGGGATAAAAGTGCTTCAAATAAGTGATTAGGTGATTAATTGCCAACTGACAGATAATTCATCAACAACTATTGTGATAATCCATTTTTGGTTAAGCCATTTAGCACAAAGCAAGTGGTCCCAGCCCCTCAAATGTGAAGATATGCTGCTTTGAATTGAATTTTTCATAAGTTTTGGACTGCTGGTTAGATAAAACAAGCAATCTGAAGACATTACCTTAGGCTTCTGGGAAACTGTGATGGACATTTTCACTATTTTCTGACGTGAGGCTAAAACAATTAATTGATTAAGTTGGACAATTAAGGAGATATAAAATTAGAATGGTCAAAACTGAAGCAAAGAGGCTGAGATATGAATTTTAATACATGTATGGGTTGAGCTACAAAAGCTCTTCTGTAATGCAACTTGCTAGCTTCTTATGCCTGGTAAATGTGTCTTTTAAGCCTCTCAATAAAAGTGGGCAATATGGATAATGATCCTCTTTCATGCTATATGACATCACATTGTCAATATATATTGTAATAAAGTACACTTTCTGGAAAAAATCTTCAATTTATGGATGCAACTGCCAGACAAGAATGTGTGATTTTTGCTACAGTGGTTCTCGATCTGGGGGGGTTACATCAGTGTTGGACTGTGCCAGTCTTTTACATACGACGTGCTGTGAGTGAATGCTCTCCCTGTTCCCCCGTCAGCAGCTGCGTTACTCTGAATGCGTCACTCAGGCTGAACTGGGTTCTCTGCTATTGTAAGAAACCAGAATGGGGTTGATGAACAGAGCCCCAGTGAATCATGGGAGTATTGATAGAAACGTGATGACACTCAGAATGATGCCATTGATTTTTGGGGAAGGTGATGATGTCTTCCAGCGAGCGGCACACACGATGATCCACTTTTCTCTGTTTGAGAAAGGCGAGGACTCAGCTGTGATTTCATGTTCCATAATACATTAAGGTGCTGCTGTGCTAGATTGTCTGTATGAATGAACAATGTGCACTGACTAGATTAGACATGGCTCAGGAACAGGAAGGGATTTAGCTTATTAAGAAATGCAGTGGATTTGCGTTCAGTATGCGCCACCGTTGAGCAAGTTTCTTTTTGAAATCAGATGAGATGCCGCTCAGTGAGTTAGACAGAAACTCACCGACCACTTATTTGTTCAAAAAGTAAAAAGACTGAGAAAAGAAGAAGAAAACAGAAGAATCTACAAAAAGCTCGCTGTATTCCAGGAAGCTCATCCACGACACCGACTGCTTTCATCTCTTACACCTCACCTAACACTTCAACTGTTTTAGGAGCTCCCACTTCAACTGAGATTTTCACTGACACTTTCTGCTGCAGATGAGAGCAGAATGTCACCTGACATTGCAACTGCTTTCAGTTTATTTCTCTCTTTCTGTTCCGGTCTCGGTCGGGAAGCTCTTCCTGCAGTTATTGTACACTCAGCGTTGTTCTGATAGTCGTCTGTCCATCCATCCATCCATCCATATCCAGGGGGTTGCTGGCCGAGCATGACGTCCCTTTCTCCATCAATACTTTTCAGCTCCTCCACCTCAGCTGGCGCCTTTCGACGCCAAGAAGGAGCGGATCTTCTCCGAGCTTCCTCAAAATGTCCCAAGCCCCTCAGTCTCTAACAACTGCTGTTGATTTACTCACAATTGATTTACTCATTTTGCACAATGTTGTCTCGCGTGTCACTTCACCTGTCACTCATAGCGCCTGCAAATATGACAGTCTGTTTATGAGCCAGTGCGGGATCTGTTAAATGACTGGCTGTTTGTGTGTCACTCATAGCATGCTCTATAATCAGGGGATATGATATTCTGTTAGTGGTTAGCATTTAATGCATTTAAATGAAACTATCAAGCATTTTATCGAACTATGTTCTTATTGCAATTGATGACGTGTCTGTTGCCGATAGATATCACAATGATTTTATCACCCAGCCCTACTAATATGTGTCTGTTAGTGATGCTCAGCCTGATCCATAACCCGACTAACTAGAAAATATCACTGGTTTGGGCTGGCGGGTAAAGTGACAAAGCAGCATTCCTTCAGAGTAAAGTCTTAATAACTTCCTCTCTGAAACACAAACAGTCATGATTGCTAAAGCAGTGCTCCAGCAACAAGTGCGCCTTCAGGTCAGCTGATCATGCTCAAAGCAGGTCCAAACAGGTTAAATCCTGAAAATGAGGACTCCATTCTTTTTGTACACAGTGCAGCCAAACACTAGATTAAAAAGGACATGAATGGCCTACAGATAATGGCTCCTATTTTGTTCAAATTCACTGTCAAGCCAAAATTATACCTTCCACACAGAGTGTCCACTAGGGTCTATGTGACATACATTTTGTCATCAGACGGTGTATACGTAGGCTCTGTATGGACTTCTGCTTACACCCAGATTGTTGTGACTGCTCGGACTTGTCCATGCAGCCACTACAGATGCTACTGCACGTGTGGAACACGTCCTCCAAGCAAACTCCAGAAAGTAGCACTAATAAGCCTCTTTGGTGTCCACAGCTGTCTGTGTATGTGACGATTCAGGAGTATGGAGACTCAGTCCTGACAATTGTACTACTATAATGCATGATGTTGGTGGTTTGCGGGTCGGGTTGGGTTCAGGTTGTTGATTAACGCATATTTTTGCAGGTCAGGCTGTGTGGACTGGCTCTCATAACAACAGGTTGGATCTACAGAACTGGCATACGACAATGTCCACACTGAAACACAGCAATGGACGATGACATTGTTACTGGGTTTAAAAGGGTAATTTTTCTCCACATCACATCTGTAACATAATTGTGTTTAATGCGAAAATAATATGCATGAAATGCAGATGTAGTGCAACACACAGCAGCTACAGCTTCTTTTTATTTTCTCTCCCACATGTTAAAACTTGAACTTAAGCAACAACTCTATGGCAACTCTGGAGGGACAAACCAGCCCAAACATAGAAGGCTTTTAAATCAATATGTTACAATGGTAGGGGACCCAGTGGTAGGTGACTGTCAGCCATCGCGATGGATGTTTCATCAACCCCAGACAGGTGGATGCAGGTACTAAAAAAGACACAAACTGTCTGTCTTCAGCTGACATTTCTGATTCTGTCAGTGATCAGAAAGCAGCTGACACTTAAAGTGCACACTTTCAACTTCAGGCGTTACACTTAAATTGATAATTCAACAGCTTTCAGCACTTAGACACCAAATGACAGTTCTTTGACTTCCATCTTTTATTCTTTAACTGAGAGTTCTTCTGCTTTCAGTGATTACACTTCAGCTGGTGCTTCAACTCCTGCCTTAAGGAACGTTTTCTAGTTAATGTATCAACAGTCTGAATGGAGGAGACATACAGCTGAGACATACTGTGTGTATGTATTTCAAATGAAAAGCAGGCTGAATTCAAGGCAAAATGTTAGGCTACCTTGGCTGAGAGGACTGAAGAAGACTTTGATAGGGTCATTAGTGTGATCACAGAGACTCTACTCCCACACACACACACACACACACACACACACACAGAGTCCCCAGGCTCAATAATGGTCTTCATTAAGGATGACCATTAATCTGAACAGCCCCTCTCATTCTGCGCCCAACCAGTCAGACCAGAAGGAGCCGCGTTGGAGTGTACATACACACACACAAACACAGGAAGAGTAAACCTTGACCTACCAGCAGGGTTGTTATTGTGTGATCATCATCTCTCCCCAACGGTCACAGCAACATGAGGGAAAATCACGTGCTTACAAAATATTTCATTTCTCCTTTCATTAACAAACAAAACGGCACAATCAACTGAGATATTCTAACAATATGGCCAAGTACAACATCCACACTGCAAAAGCATTAAATCTTTGATAGAGGTCAATTTGTGACAAAAGAGCATTATAATAAAGTACTGTAGAGATGTTCTGGTGTTCTGGCCTTAAAGTCCTGTTCTCCAGATGTAAGAAAACATGTTAACATGTTTTCAAATGTCACATCATCATTCATAGTTTCAGTTATAGTGAATTAGAATCAGAATCACTTTATTTGCTAAATGTACAAACCACACTGACATGGTGATCAAGTGCAGTGGGACAAAAAGATCAAAAGTTCATAGAGAATAACTTAAAAAGGTTAAAGAATTAAAGTTACATACAAGATTTATGTGCAACTAAGAATATTATGTACAAATTGAAAATAAAAGGTATGAATAAGATTGGAATAGCAAAGTATAGTATGAGTTAAGAATAAGAAGTACAGAACAAGTTAAGAGAGATTAGTACACTGCACTTTGCTACGCATTGTAAATGGCATTATGGGATGTATCTGCAGGTGGGAATGGTAACAGCAGTTACACATGACACAGTCCTGGCAGGGCGATCATTCCAACTCATCATATCACAATTGCAATATCTGCCAAAATAAACACAATATGATTTTTTTGTAGCATATCAGGCAGGCCTCAACAATGTTTTATTAAAATACAGCACAACTATATCTTTTAAGTTAATGGCAACAGAGGCAGGAAGTAACTAAATACAAATACTTTGTTCCTCTATTTAAATAGAGTTTTCAGGTATCTGTACTTTACTTAAATATTTATTTTTCTGACAACTTTTTTCTTTTACTCCTTACATTTTAACATCAATATTTGTACTTTCGGTTCTTTACGTTTTCTAAACTCATTATTTTAGTTTAAATGCAATTGAAATATGACAGGATATGAGGGTAACTATTAAATATTTTTATTTTGCATCATTGTGTTCCACCTTCCCAACATCAAAACTGATTTCAACCTAAACGGATGGGACAATTACACAAATAAAAGATGATTCCCCAGGGTATCCATCAGTCCATATCACACACGACAGATGTAACAAGATGAAAATGGCATAAAAAGAAAAACATAACAAGAAGTAGAAGGTATAAAAAAATGAAACAGCCAGAGAGGGGGACTCGACTGTGGAGAAAAGGTGAGGTTCAGTTAACTAGTCCAGAAACAGACAGTAGAAGTGAGGAATTTATCTACTTTGGGGAAATTGGGTTTAAGAGTCCTGGGGCCTCATTTATAAATATATTCTGTATTCACACCTGTGATCTATAAATCTCAACTTAACTTATTGACAGCACCTGCCTGAAAATCAGCGATTTCCCCTTCTATAATGCAGCACAACTGAGGGTTTCATCAGGAGCACTGTAAAATAGAAAAGTTGAGAAAACTCCTAACTGTTCTGAAATAAAGTTGAAAATAGTTGAGTAAACTCATCAAAATGAAAGTGAATCATGGTTAATAATGTAACTTCAGTGGCTCCATCTCATTTTCAGGGACCTAAATAATGATAAATCAGGTGGACAAGATTTGAAATACAGAATTCTCAAACTCAAAGATTCAACTTTATCAAAAGAAGAAAAGTAAACTATTAAATCAATTAAAGATTACAGGTCTGCAAAACATTTTGAAGCTTATTTCAAAACTTAAGAGTTTGACTTAAAACTCAAAAATTTAGTGAAGACCTTGAAATTATGACTTTTCTCAACTTTTGTCTTCTTCTTTTTAATACAGTGAATAACCATGGACCAAAACACAAAATCAAGCCTGAAGCCGGAAAAAAAGACCAACACATAGCTATTATATTGTTCATAAAGCTGATGCCAAGTTCACCACAGGCAGCAATACCCAACATCACCAGCAGGAAAATATGTTAAATCAAGTTTAGACTTTTGGAAACAAAACATTTTATATTTCAAAATGAAAGCGAATAATGGTTAATGGTTAATAATCTAATATTTTCAATTGCAACTATTTCATTTACATGGATCTAAATAATGAACAAGTTTTGAAATACAGATTTCTTTCGGTTTATTAAACTCCAGGATTAAAGTTCATCTAAATAAGTAATGACATGGTAAATAAGTTCCAGGCAAAATTATAGTTTTATGAAAACTACTCATACTTACAGTAGTTTTCTGCTTAAAGGAAGGAAAAATAGTTATTATCTGAAACCATCTTTCAATAATTTTACCACAAATTTAAGTTCCACAGGTGGATACTGATCAGGTTAGGGTGTTTCTCTCAAAAGCAGCACAACAGCATACACAGTCACATTTTCCTCACACACTGGTCTACTGATTACATCCAGTGACCTTCTAATCTCCAGTGAAGATCAATCTGGAGGATTACACACTGCATGGTGTTAGAAACAACTTAAATGCAGGATTTAGGTTAAAGTTGCTGCAGTTTTCTCAGGTTACAGGCTGAGAAACAACTGGAAAACACCAGCAGAGTCCATATTAGCTGAGCCATGGAACAGGCCCTTCTATTGGCTCTCCTGAAGCACAACAGGTGTACTGACAGGCTGACTATTGGCTGACCAACATGCACCTCACAGCCTGAACGAAACCTCACAGTCACTTCAGACAGGTTTAAAATGAAGCATATAGCCACACACACTCGACACCAACAGTAAAATAACGTGGCAAAACGTGTGCCCGTTATGTTGAAGTTTGTACATGTTACCAAATGTAGCGTCACACATGTCAAACACACCAAAGTGTTACTCACTCCGACATTTTCGCTCTTGCTCGGATAAGAGGCCAGTCTTCCACCGCCTTTCACCGGCATCCTGCTTCTCCTCAAGGCGGCTGTGCGGGCGCTGTGTCGTCGCGGTTAAACCCGGAGAAAGCCGTGCGTAAATTCAGACCCGGAGGTTAGCGTGGTGGCTAGTTTTTGAAACCAAACATATCTTTGTGACAGCCAGGCCAGCTCCGCCCTCGTCTCAGGCAGGCTGGTGGTGTTCCTCCGGGTGGACAGGACAGCCTACTGGAGCCAGCAGGCTGGAAGAGGGAGGTCCGTCCGTCCTTCCGTCCGAGCCGAGCAGGCAGCACAACAACTGTGGGCTCACTCACTTACGCTACGACAGCACAACAATCGTGGAAATGAACGTTTCCTGTTTCCCTCACTGGGAACAGGATTTTATATTTAGCTGGAAATGGCTACACTTCGCTTTCAAAGTGTGGTGAACACCGCCACAGTGTGTCACAGCTGCTGTGGGAATATCGACTGAACTGTAAACCTCACGCACGCTCACACTGTTGTTGTAAAGCAGCTGCCTAATTTACTGTACACCAAATATAGACCTGCCTACGCAGTTATGGCTCCTTTCCTGGTTAATTCCCCGACATTAACTAGCCTACATCACTTGAGCTTTTTCTTCAGAAGGAAATTGCGTCCTTTCTACCAATCATCCGTCAGAACCCGACAGTATGTATGACATGACACTCAAATTCATCATTTGTTAACTCTAGAGAGGCAAAACTGTAGTTTTTGAGGATTTTGAGGATAGTTAAACTGTAAAGACGGACTTTATTGAAGGCACATGAAGGCTACATAACTAATCATAGACTTAGGTGACACTGTTTTTTGTACAAAATGGGGCCACAAGCCAAAAGTTGGGAACCACTAATTTAATCTTTAATAAATAGCCTATTTAACTTTTCTCTCTTAGCTGTCAAATAAATGTAGTGAAGTAAAAATACAATTTTTTGCTCTGAAATGTATTATAAAGTACCATGACATGGAAATACTCACTTAAAGTACAACCTACATCACAACTGTACATATGACAGTGCTGGAGTAAATGTACTTAATTACATTCCATCACTAGAGTAAATGTATTGCAGCACACCTTGTTCCACACACTGTACAGTTATTCTGCTGATGTCCTATCCCACTATTTATTATTTTTCAAGAAGACTTAACATGTGAGAAAGCCATGAAGAAAGTCTTCAGATCTTTTCCTTAAAGGTAGAATATGTGGGATTTGTCAGTTACTGTTTGTTAATGCAGCAGAAAGATAGTTGATTGCTGAGTCTCTGAGATGTTTTAGGTTGGTTAAGTGTCCCGAGCACTCCAAATAATTTATTGGTACGCCAAATATAGACCTGCCGACGCAGTTATGGCTCCTTTCTTGGTTAATTCCCTGGCATGAACTACGTCTCTTGAGCTTTTCTTCAGAAGGAAATTGCGTCCTTTATACCAGTCACCCTTCAGAACTGGACTGTTTATTCATGACACTCAAATTCATCATACTGTTAACTCTAGAGAGACTAAACTGTAGTTTTTGATGATTTTGGATAGTTAAACTGTAAAGACGGACTTTATTGAAGGCACATGAACGTTACATAACTAATCATAGACTTCTGAAACATGAAAAGGGGCCACAACTAGACAGACTAGATAGGTTTTTGTACAAAATGGGGCCACAAGCCAAAAGTTGGGAACCACAAATTTAACCTTTAATAAATCGCCTATTTAACTTTTATTTTTTAAAATAATTTGTATATGGGCTATTTTTTATGAAAATCTCAAAGGCTCATTTGTAACCTTAGCTGTCAAACGAATGTAATGGAGTAAAAAATACAATGTTTCACTCTGTGTATGATAAAGTACCATGACATGTAAATAGTACAAATAGCCTACCTCACAACTGTACATATGTACACTGCTTGAGTAAATGTACTAAGTTACATTCCATCATTGGAGTACATCAGATCTTTTATTTAAAGATAGAATATGTGGGATTTGTTAGTTACTGTTTGTTAACACACCAGAAAGATAGTTGATTGCTGAGTCTCTGAGATGTTTTGGGTTGGTAAAGTGTCCCGAGCACTCCAAATAATTTATTGTACACCAAATATAGACTTGCCTGCACAGTTATGGCTCCTTTCCTGGTTAATTCCCTGGCATGAACTACGTCTCTTGAGCTTTTTCAACTGTTTGTTAACTCTAAAGAAGCTGAACTGTAGTTTTTTGAGGATTTTGGATAGTTAAACTGTAAAGACGGACTTTAGGCTACATAACTAGACTTCTGAAACATGAAAAGGGGCCACAACTAGACACTGTTTTTTATCAAGTGGCCACAAGCCAAAAAGTTGGGAACCACCCATTTAATCTTTAACAATTCATTTTTAGTTTATTGTATGTTTTATGTAAAATTTCAGCTGAAAAAATGCAATATTTTGCTTTGTAGTGTAGTAAAAAGTATAAAGTAGAATGAAATGGGCATGTTCAAGTAAAGTAAAATACCTTGTTGTGAGCAGTTTTATGTAGGATTCAAGGATTCAAGGATTCAAGGAACTTTATTGTCATACCAGCTCACCTTTTACAGTTTGTGGTACGAAATTAGTACTCGGGTCCGGGATTAGGCTCGGAATAATTATAACAGATTTAAAAGAAGAAAAGAAAGAAAGGTTCAAGAGCAGAACATAAGAGCAATACAAGTGAGCTATACAATCTATGTACAAATAAGTAAGTAAAAATAAAATAAAATAAAAATAATATAAAAATAAAGTAAGAGGCTGAGATCAGCACTGCTAATGCTGGAGCTAAGAACACGCATGCAGCAGCGAAGAGGTAGTTGTAGTAAAGTGTGTTTAGTGCGGTAAAGTGTATTTGGTGCAGGTATGTGGTGAGGAGGGGTGAAGGGAGTGTGGGGAGGGAGGGGTTGGGGATGGGGGGGGGGAGTCTATGGAGCATGGCTGGAGTTCATCAGTCTAACTGCTTCGGGGAAGAAGCTGTTCTTGAGCCTGGTGGTTTTGCTCTGGATGCTCCTCAGCCGTCTGCCTGAGGGGAGGGGCTGAAACAGTTTGTGAGCAGGATGGGTGAGGTCCTTCAAGATGCGGAGGGCCCTCCCCCTGCATCGTGATGTGTAGAGGTCCAGAGTGGTGGGGAGGCTGATCCCCACTGTTCTGTGTAGGACTTGCTTTCTGCTGGACATTCGCCTGGAACTAGTTTACAATCTATCAGAACTATTTTCTTTCTATTTTATTAAAGTCCCTTTAATAATTAATAATCGTTTAACATCGATTTTATAAGCTTATTATTATTGATGTAGGCGCCAATTATTAACTTCAGCTGTCAAGTGACCTTTACGAAAACAATAATATACTATTATACTACTTATACTATAATTATACTTTGTGCTGAGGTTTGATCTTGAGGTGAACCTGTATTGATTCCCATTGGGAGCAGTTTCACTGCTTTAGCAAAAGCCAAACAGTAAAGTGGACAAGTATGACTCAAGTACCAAAATATCTCATATGATGTAGGCAACAGAATCAAACAAAACAAAGTTTGTAAGTAATATCTTGGATTTCTCAAAGAATTACCAAATTAGGGTGACTGGAACTGAAAGCTCAGAACAGTTCAAAATCAGGTGCTTGAACGAGAACATGACTGGTTCCTTGTTGGTGGAAAAGGTCTGACAGGGCCTGAATGAGTTCTTTGTGCGACAGCGATGCTATACAGCACTTTAGCCACCCCAAACAACTGCTGAAGAACCACAATTTTTTGTGTACGTTCAGCGGTTTTCGTATTTACTTCCATCTGCTCCATTTTGAAATACTATAGACTGACTGGTTGTGTTCAGATATACAGTGTACTGGAGTAGGAGTGTCCTCTAGTCATTGAAGCTGCAGTCACATTGAGGCTGAAGTCACTTAAAACAGTTCAAACTTTATTCTAAACAAGACTAAATGTCAAAAGCCTAACATAAAGAGGTTGCAGCCATGGAAAGGTCACTGAAATCAATATGATTTATCCTGGGATCTCGTTGTGCATTAAAGCGTTGGTATCGTGGAAATTTTGACCTGAGTGTACTGCTTGAGAAAAGGTCACCAAAATCACAAGGAATCATCCTCTGTGGAAAATTATGACAACGTGGCCAACAGTTGAGACATTTTGCTGGATCGAGGTGTTGGTCAGACACAGCAGCAACCTCTGACAAACCTCCACTTCCTCGAATGGCTTCTCGAGGCTGGCTCCCAAAACAATAGAGACCAATATTAAAATGCCCAACTTTACAGCAGAAATAAACATGTTTACAGCCAGGTGCAAAAATGGTTTGGTCTTTATAGCTAATTTCTCTGTAAATTACTAGTTTAAATTATATTAAGGATTAAAGTTATGTATAACTAGCAGAAGTCAATCAGTAGAGTGCAGATCCCTGCCAGGCAACAGATGGTGAAGCACCTACTGCAATGCCACTACAACAGCCAGATGCAACTAGCGGAGATATGTAAATTTCCACCAACATTATCATGACCTCCACATACGTTGCCCTGACCTGAAACAAGATTTCAAACTGAAGCAGTTGTTGATCACTTGCAGCCCCTAGTGGCCAGTTAAGAAGAGTGAGAAGTCAGCTGTCAACGGAGCAGTCAAAAGAATTATATTGTAATTCAGAATTACTGCCTCACAGTTGTTTGTCTCCACCAACCAGTCAAGTTACAGTTTACATCCATGTCTGTCCACACTCATATAATGTCTGTAGTGAAGACTTTGAAGGAATTTAATATGGAACTTAACATTATATTGACCTGTAACATTGAGGGAATTTAATAAAAGCTGTTTTGTTTTGTTTTTTTGGCAAAATAGAAGTTCTCACTATACATGTGTGATTCCACTGAATAATTTCCAGGTAGAAACATGCTGTCTTCACTTAGAGACTATTTTAACAGAGGACAGAGGACTGATAGAGAGCTGAACGTCATGATGTCACAGTGAAGTTGACCTCTGACCTTTTGGATATAAAATGCCGTCACCTCATCATTTTATCCTGTTAGATATTTGTGTATAATTTTGTCATATTTAGTCCATGAATTTTTGAGTTATGGCCAAAAACGCCTTTAGTGAGGTCACTGTGACCTTTGACCTACCAAATCTAATGAGTTCATCTTTGAATCCAAGTGAACATTTGTGTCAAGTTTGAAAAAATCCCCTTCAAGGTGTTCTTGAGATGTCGTGTTCACAAGAATGGGATGACCTAACAACATAATGCCTTCAGCTGTAAAAGCCTTCAAAAAAGTTGAAGTTTCAAGTTTTTCCCATGATTCTAAATCGCAGAGGTTCTTCAGCATACAGCCATGAATGTGCACAAAAACATTTTTCATTTGTTAAATATTTGTAAAGCTCACAGACATGATGTAGAGGGTGATGAATAGCAATGAATTTTGAGTTCAAAAGTATGGAGACACACGGTCTCTGCCAGACAGCAACACTATTAATGATCATTTTCACAATTTGTATTCATACTTTAATGTTTTCAGCTACCATGTTCAAGCTGTTTCACTTTGTTTTCTTCTTCTTTTAGAGTGTCTTCAACAATGAGGAGGTAGACAAAAATATTGGATGGTCATATGTGAAAGAATTGACAGCACTTGTCCTATGACAGTGACAGTCTCCTAAATCAATTCAGTGTTGGAAAAAATGAATTCATAGCAAGCTCATCAAGTGTGGGGCTGTGATTTAGCCTCTGCCTATGAGTGTGACTCTGCCTGTGAAAGTGAGTGTGACTCTGCCTGTGAAAGTGAGTGTGTGGTTGTGTGTGTGTGCACATGTGCCCTAACAAGCCTGTCTGCCATGCTTGAGACAAAGCCCTCCTTTCAGTCCAAACTCAGTCCCAGCAGCTGAGAGCCACTAGTGAGACTCCAGCAGCACTGTCAGTCACAGAGAGGCAGCGACATCTAGAGGCTACTGAGGGAAACACACCAACAGCAGGATGAGAGAGAGGAGAGGAACGGCCACTTGTTCTCTTATTATAGGATCGCAGTATTATTATTTTAAAAGAAAACATATCAGTTTTGATGATTAAAAGAGTCCTGTTGCTGTGTGTTTTAATAAAGATAATCCATCTGGTAAAGTGCCCTTCTAGCGGACAAAATGTGAAGTGCCCTGTAGAGTACCCTTAAGTGGATAAAATGTGGTAAAGTGCCCTCTAGGGTATCCTTCCACTGGACAAAATGTGGCAAAGTGCCCTCGAGAGTGCCCTTCTACTGGACAAAATGTAGTAAAATGCCCACTAGAGTGCCCTTCCTCTGGACAAAATGGGGTAAAGTGCCCTGTAGAGTACCCTTAAGTGGATAAAATGTGGTGAAATGCCCTCTAGGGTATCCTTCCACCAGGAAAAATGTGGTAAAGTGCCTGCTGGAGTACCCTTCCACTGGACAAAATGTGGCAAAGTGCCCTCGAGAGTGCCCTTCTACTGGACAAAATGTAGTAAAATGCCCACTAGAGTGCCCTTCCTCTGGACAAAATGGGGTAAAGTGCCCTGTAGAGTACCCTTAAGTGGATAAAATGTGGTAAAGTGCCCTCTAGGGTATCCTTCCACCAGAAAAAATGTGGTAAAGTGCCTGCTGGAGTACCCTTCCACTGGACAAAATGTGGCAAAGTGCCCTCGAGAGTGCCCTTCTACTGGACAAAATGTAGTAAAATGCCCACTGGAGTGCCCTTCCTCTGGACAAAATGGGGTAAAGTGCCCTTTAGAGTGCCCTTCAGCGAATAAAATGTGGTGAAATGCCCTCTAGAGTGCCCTTCCACCAGGAAAAATGTGGCAAAGTGCCTGCTAGAGTGCCCTTCCAGTGGACAAAATGTGGCAAAGTGTCCTCTAGAGTGTCCTTCCACCTGACAAAATTTGATAAACTGACCACTAGAGTGCCCTTCCAGTAGATAAAATGTGGCAGAGTGCCCTCTAGATTGCCCTTCAACCAGGTAAAATGTGGTAAAGTACGCACTCGAGTGCCCTTCCATGAACAAAATGGGGTAAAGTGCCCTCTAGAATGCCCTTCCCCCAGACAAAATGGGATAACGTGTCCTCTAGAGTGCCCTCTCATGAATGAATTGGGGTAAAGTGCCCTCTAGAGTGCCCCTCAAATAGACAAAATGTGATAAAATGCATCATGACATTTGGCGCACTAGTCCTCTACCACATTCAGCTGGTGCCCTTATGTTTTTTCTGCCCCTGCCCGTCAGACAGTCTGAGTCCGCCACTGCCATCTACACTAAAATCCTGTGGGACTGAACAACCCCAGAATGGAGAGAAGGCATTAACAACACCCACCTAACCAGAGAGGCATAGTCTGTCACTGTCAACATGACATGAGTTCCTTGGTCTTAAACCTCTTTTGTAGTTGGAGCAAACATTTCTTTCTACAGTATAATTAACTGATCTCGTCTTTTACAGATTTTAAAGGGATACTTCAGATTATTTGAAGTGTGGTTGTATGAAGTACTTATTCAAAGTCAGTGTATTACCTACAATAGATGACCATCAGGATGGTCACAGTTTGGAGACGCAGCAGGAGTACCTGTGTAGGAAGCTAAGCTATGTCCTGCTGTGGACAGGGTCAGTCAGCATAGTAACAACAGCAGTGTGTAAGTGAATGACACTCTGAAACTAATGTGCCAACTTCCTAAGAATACCAAATCTTGCATAATGTTTCTTTAAGCTCAGTAAATACTGAAAATATTTAAATCGAATTTCTCTCATATGTCCAAGACATTGAAATCTTCCAGGACATATGGATCGGCACAGAATTCTGACACACAGACACACACAAACACACACTGCCAGCATCCCAGAATTGAAATGCTGGAATATTTTTTCTCACGTCTGTCTTGTCACACTGAGGGCAGATGAATCTTTCGCCTGCCAAAACTGACTCACTGATGGAGACTGATGAAATATGCTGTGACAGACAGAAAGAACAAACACAGAGAGAAACAGAACCAAGTCCATATTGCAGACTGCTACTCCATGAATTACTCATGTGGCTCAAAAACCAATTGAACAGCATCCAAAATATATTTACTACTACTACTGCAGCTAATAATAACGCCAATGATTAATAAGTTAACTGTATTGATGTTTGAAACTATAGCAAGCCCTTGATTGTGTAGGTAGGCGTTCCATGTCTGTCCTCCAAGATAAACATATTTTTGTAGTACTTTTTAGCACTGCTCTTTGAGATTTAGTGGGTAGGATTCTTGTGGGTGCTGGCAATCTCTGAAACCACTTAAATTTTAATGTAATATTAACAAGGTTAAAGTGCTTGAAATTGCTTTAAATTGTAATTGCAGCTCAACTTAGTACATACCTCTTCCCCTGTGCGCTTGGCACAGCTTGATATAACTCAGAACTGTATTAAGAGCATATCTGACTGCAAGAAGAAGAAAATGTAAGAAAATCTTCTCTAATGTACGTAGACCCTTCATGCCCTCACTGGAAAGGTCGACCAGCAGATTACATACACATGCTACGGTCCTGCCCCAAACTGAACACGTTTTGGGCTGATGTCTTCAAAGCCTTGCTTGCTTGATTGTCCATGAACACTAGAAGTGCCAAAATTCCAGAACTACTAAGAGATTAATGCATTTACTCTGTTAATTTATCTTAAAAAAAATAAATAAAACCAGTTAAAGTTGGAAACATTGCCTTTTGTAATAGTCAGGATACTTCATTTCAAAATTTGCTTTGACACAAAAATTCAGTGAGTTATAGGTGCTGAGACAAAAAAAAGTGTTACAACTGTCCCTGGTCTCCCCTACTTTATCTTTAACATGAACTTGGGCTGCTGCATTAATTGAATGTAGACATACTGTATGTCCATCAGTGGTGGAAAGAGTGCTGTAGTGATACATGACTAAAATTACTGTTATTCAATTACAAGTAAAAGTACTGGTGTTAGAAAAATACTTAAGTAAGAGTACAAAGTATTAGTATAATGCTTCTGCTCTGTTCTGCTCAGTGGTCACACTCACCTCCACCAACAGAAGTTGCACATTTTGTACATTTTCCTTGACCCACAGTTGTAAATGCTAAAATCAATGAATCATTAATAATCTGTAATATTCAAAAAGCATGTTTTTTCCCCTCATTTTCATTTTTTTTTTGTATAATTTGAAGTTTCCTTATTCAATAAATGGCCCCATCAGACAAAACAATGTCAAATAAGGTGCAATTGCTGCCATTTCTAGACTAATGATTAAATATCTATTAATAGATTAAGAATTTAATTAAAAATAGAATTTTAATTGGTGCAATTCTTAACAATATTATTGATTAATGATCAATCATTAACATCACTACTCCAAACCTGTGCTGCTGTAGCATTTTCTTTTGTTTCTTTGTCCATATGTCCTGTTTTCATTGGCCTGTTTGTGATCAGAGCGTCTTATTGGCCACATAAATGCAGATGAAAGTTTGGGATATTAATTCAACGGATACTCAGTACTCAATTATGATTTTAGAAGTAACTAAGTAGATTACACAGTGTAATGTAGTACAGGCTTGAAAATCTACTAATAAAAGTACCCAAAAAGTATTTTGTGGTGCACTCAGGTTAAGAATTAAAACTGAGACTTGAGAGGAGGTTATTGAGGTGATACTGTGTCATAGTTGAAAATGAGCTGCTTTGTAAATATGGTCTTTTTATCTACAGAGGCGCTGCAGTGACTGTTGTATATGAATCCGTCTCTTAAATGGAATCATAATGCAGCTGGAGGGGCATCGATCCACAAGCCGCTTTCATATTCTGCCTGACATTTCACTTCTCTTCTCCCTGCTTGTGCCTGTGCACAAACACTCACACCATCTCTGCGCTGAATGACACGTTCGCTAAATTATCATATATTCCCCAACTGCACGACTTCATACAGGAGGAAGCAGGACCGCAGATAAGAGGAGAAGTCAGTGATCAGACGGGCCATTACTGAACTCTGTGCCACTATGAGTCAGTCACATTACTGTGCTCACTTAATACCTACTCCTGTAATCCTATTTCACAAAAAGTTAATCCACCTGCCATGTGCGGCATGGTGAATGATGGTTTTCAGAGCTCAACAGTGTTTGACAACTCTTACCTAACCCCAAATAAACCACAGAAATAAGCTTAAAAAGTGATTAACCAGCAGTTATATCCATGGTGGGATCCATCTGTTCCCTCAGCTAACTGTAATGAATTACCTCATAACAGGAGTATAATTTGACGCTCAACTGGTTAATATTTTAATATCAATAATGCTGAAATGACTGTATATGAAAGATGTATTTTATATTTTGACAAACCTGATGTGCTGATTTAGCCTGACACACCAGATGGTTTGTTATGCAGAACCATCTGGGAAGCCATCGATAGAAACTGTTTGGAAAAGGGCAGGTGCTTTCAAGAAAATCTCTGGCAGGTGATTGGACGGACCATCTATCTGTCATGTCTAACACAAGCTAACTTCAACCAATCAGATCAACTAAGGTAACGCCATACAATGGAGGGTTTTGCTGAACCAACTGGATGGTACTGTAAAATCTAACGGACATGTCCATGTGTGAAACTTGGCTACCTCTTGAGTTTTTGTGAGGATGGCTAAACGTGAGCTACTGCACGATCAGCATCCAATGCTCAAATTTGGAATCATTTAAAAGAAAATACAAGTAAATCATCTCTTTATTTAAATAATGGATCATTACTAACACAGTATTAAAAGTGGCAAAAGGCCACACAGTGAGAATAAAATAATGGCCAATTAAACTGTAAGGTGATGAGACATTTCCACCACTACTGGACACTGGCATTTTTTGGGGCCAAATGGTCGTCATTATATTGTTTCCCAGGCTTTTGGATAAACAGGAGGAGCGAGCTGGATAAATGAGGGCAGGAAAGAGGAGAGAAAGACGAGCAGGAGAAGGAGCACGATCAATGTCTGCTGGAAGGTGACACCTGTCAGTGTGTAGTCTGCCTGTTTCCCCCAGCACACTGACACAGCACAGACCTGTCTACTGACCGAGCACACGTGCTGGTAGGTTACAGCGGTGTGAGAGGGAGCACACTGCACTGATCCTGCTGCACAACCTTTAAAACCTGCAAGTATGGGAACGGCACATGTACCGACACACCTGAACACACGTGTACAACCTCAACTGTAGATATAAACCTGAGGCATCTTATGTTCATTTTTGGGTTCATATTTTTATTTAGGGGTTCTAATAGAATATGTTTAAAGGCTTTAATGTTCATAAAACACATTATTTTTCTTTTACTCACCATTTTTGCAGCTCCTTTATTCACCCTCTGTCTGAAACTGTCTGTTTTAGCTCCTGTCCCTCCTTCTGTCTGCTCTGATTGGTCAGCTCCCTGCTCAGGGGAGCAGGCACTGTCCACTGTAATTAACTAGGTTTTCAGTGGGCAGGATGGTCACCTATTTTAAGATATTAAAAGATATTGGGGCTGCATTTTTTTGTTAGAATACCATGACTGCATATTTGACCGTGCGATAGGGCCCTATCTTACGCTGATCTAAAGCACAAGTTAAAAGTTTATTTAATTTATTCAAGCTGTGTCCAAATCCACTGTTGCCGGCTTGCACCAGGGGCGCAGGGGTATCCTGCCCTGTCCTGCCCCTTGCACCAGCAGCGCACAGCGGGATACACCTGTCAGCTGTGCCCAAGTTCCCTGATTAGTTCATGGGTGAGCTTAGGCTGAACATGCAATAAACCAATCAGAAGGTCAGCTCTCATCACCTGTGTGTGCCAGGGATGCAAGCGGTGGCAGTATGATGGCAGATTTACCAGGAGGAAACAAAGAAAAAAGATTTTTAAAGCAAGGAGACAGATCTCCTGTGTCCTTGCTTTTTCCACAGTGTTTTAACATGATGTGTTTTGTGATTGTGGAGATGTGTGCGCACCTCAGCCAAGCATCAGACACACATGCACACTGTTAACTTTGTGCTTTGTTGAAATGCACTAGTTGCTATCTTGTGCAGACCGATTGTGCCGCAGACTTTGCTTCAGACCAAGTGGATTTTACTCCAATGTACCGAGTACAAGATTGCAAATGCACCAGGCCACACCTTCGTTTTGCCTTCATTTTTAGACCTGCAGACGTGGCAAAAATGCCACCAGTGGAACGTCTTTGTGCCGGGTGTAAGAAAGGGCCCGTGGCTATTTCAAATAAATTAAAGAAATAACATTTTATTGGACAGTTGTAATCAATCCTCCTGTTCAAACTGACCACGACAAGTTCTCTTCCTAGTATAAATGATGAGGGACAAAATCCACCATCCTGGTTATGTCCAAAAAACTTTATCTGAGGAATAAACTCAAAATAACTCTTGTATCCAGCAAAAATACAGGTGTTCCAACCCCCAACTTATCTGATCCCTGATCACTCAAAGCACTCACAATCACACATGTCCCAGACCATCTACTCAACCAGCACTTTAACCCTCTTCCTTCTGGACGCAAGTACTTCATGTATAGCGAGACAGGTTTCAGCAAGAGCTTTGTTCCAACAGCCATTGGAAACCTCCTCTTAAGTTACAAGAAATCCAGTCTGTGGTGTGTAGAGTATCAGTCTGTTGTGTGACCCCATTTTGCTGTATAATTCTGTATATCTTTTTTTGTGCTATGTGTGCACCGTATGCAATATTTCTGGTTGGTAAAGTGTCTGAAGCACGGCTAAATAATGAGAAACTAAGGTAATACAGTCAGAGGGCAGGGTTTCTGCAGATCAAGAGACCACCACACACTTCTAGTGGGTCATAAGCGTGGAATGAGAGTTATTATTTTTATATGAGTCTATGCATTATTTATATGGAGGAAAATGTTGCATATTATGCCTTTAATAGATTTCCAATACCACTACACATACTAATACCTTCAATACTGGTTCTTTTTTCTATACCAATTTTATAAACTCCATTTTACCAAAAATAAAAT
>JAJHUR010101091.1:10088-29019 GCA_027495735.1 Lutjanus campechanus | reverse complement strand
TGGACTTGTTCTCAGAGACAGGGTGGAGAGCTCAGACATCCAGAAGGAGCTTGTAGTAAAACCACACTCCTTCCTGTAGAAAAAAAAGCTAATTGACATGGTTCAAGCATCTGGTCAGGACGCCCCCTTTTTAGAGGTTTTCTACATCCAACCAGAGACCGCAGGGCAGACCCACATATACATCCCATCTAGACTCAACCTCTGACTGCTTCGCTCTGTAGACATTGACGACCTTCTCCCAGCTTTCGATGTTAAAACTGGGTGGAAACAATTAGAGATTTTAAAAAACCTGCAATTCAGAACCAATTCAAAGTTGCCCTTCATTTTGGGGGTGGTGACGTGCAGACGTGCGTGTCCTTCAGAAAATGAAAGGGGTGTATGTTTGTTAGCGGCTGTACTCACCACCGTTCAATGGACTATCTTGCATTAAAAAAACCCCAGATGACTGGTAGGCAGCCGAATCTATGATTGTCTCGTATTACAAAACAGTATCCCATCTGGCCCAGTATTGTCTTGAGCTCTTCAATGCACAGTTTGCTGCTGCCACCGTGAAAAGGATTCAAATAAACAGCAAAAAATATGTGTATGGATGACTTGTACGGAGATAAAAGGTAATCTAGGTTCATTAAAATCTAAAGGGTTCATCTTCCAGAAAGCAGGAGAATTTCAGCTTTTAGTTAGTTTTGGTTTTTTTGTTAGATTATAGGGTTAATTAGAGAATTAAAGCTTATGTCTCTATAGATAAATAATTAATGCAGTTTAACATATAATCAAATTTGGTTATGGATCTTCTAGTGTCCATGTGACATAAATTTTGTCATCAGAGACTGTACGCATAGGCTCTGTGCTGACATGTGCATTTTGTCCACGCAATCGCAACGCCAATCTACTGCACGTGTGTGGAACATATCCTCCAAGTGGACTCCTGAAAGAAGTACAGAACTACTATGCGTCCGTGGTGCCCCTGTCAACATACACCATTTGGGAGTATAATCCAGGTTTAAAGGTAAAGTCAAAATACATATTTTTCCTCTGTGGTGTTATTTATCCATCTAGATGTTTTTTGTGAGCATCCCTCCATTCTGTGTTTGTATGTTTTATACAAAACACTGTACTGTATAAAGCGAGATGGAACAATGTTGCAACTTTCCTGCCTTGGAGCAGGCTGTGTGAAGGGGCTACTGATTGTCTTCTGGGTTTGATTTAGTGTCCATTTTGGTTTATTGATTCCCAAATATTAACATATTTAAACTTTCGGTGCAGGGGTCTTCAGAGTTTTTCAGTCCATGAAGCCTTTAGCTGATAGAGATGGAGCAGGAACCCCTTGCTACATGTATTTGGGATCTCTTGTTTGTGCTAACACAGAGCTGCTAAGCCAGCAGCAGTTGTAGCATGGTTAATGTGAGCTGCGTTAACCCTAACTTCAGGACAGAATTATCTTGTGAGGCAGATGGTTTTGTGAGATCATGAAATCAGGTGAGAATCCATCTTGCTAGATGGATTCAAGTTGTCCGTTTGTGTCTGTACCAAAAGTGGTGTAGCCAATCAGCATCCTAGGAAGGACTACTGGCAGCTATGGGTGTGGTTTTAGGTGTGACGACAGCGAGAAGCATCCATGGAAGCGTTGACCTGATTGGCTGAAGTTAACCCGTGTTCAATGTGAACACTATTAAGTGTTTTTTTTTTTTTTTCTTATAAGTGTGTGCCCTTTTCCAAACAGGACAACTGTCCAGGTAGTTCTGTGTAATAACTGCATCATGTTAATACACAAGAGTGTTTGTACACTTGGGATTAAGATACAATTAATTAGCCAATATGTTTCAACAACACTTATCTAACCAGGTCGTGGCTATGGCTAGGTGCTGCATAGTGATTTAGTAGTATAACTAGCTTACATGATTGCATGAACATTCATGGGAAGCCTTTTGTCAATCTTGTCTAAAAAATGTTTAGAAAATGTTTAGTTTTTGTTTTTGTTTTTTTACAAATAGGTCAATCTAACTTTGCTCATAATTTGTTGGGTTCTTATACTTTCCGGCATATTTTGAATTTTGAAAAAAACAAAAAGCAAAAATCCCTTTTTGTAGGACCTGCAGTAAGTTTGAGGACCCCCTCAGCTCTAAGACCCTTTGTTGAGGATCCCTGTTTTAGTGGGTATGTTATTGGAGATTCACATGGATGGGCCCTAAAATGAATTTCTGTTCCTCATCTCTTCTCAGCTGTTTTCCTGGTTCACAGATTTTCCCTTCTTTTACATAGCTGACCGCTTGTTTTTTTTTTTTTTTTAAATTTGTTGTTATCCATTTGAAGCACTTTGATTTATGACCAAATACCTGCAAAAGCTGTAACATTCCTGTTAGCCTCAGCTGTATGTTGAGTTTAGTGCTAATTAGCAAGCTAATATTCTAAACTAAGATGGTAACCAGAGTAAATATAATACCTTCTAAACACCAGTATGTTAATATTTGGAGTATATTAAAATGCTAACATTAGCATTTAGCTCAAAGCACCCCTGTGCGTAAGCACAGCCTCACAGAGCTGCTACACTCAGCAGTGTTTACTCATTACCTGTTCTCACCTGCAAAGATGACTTTGATTTTAGGACAGCAGAGATGTGTTTTTGGCAGTGCACTCAGTTCTCCGATGTCAGAGCATCAAACCTGTAATTGTGACTGCTTATATTTCTGTTCCAACCAGAGACAACCCTCTGAACAGCAACTCTGAGACCTGGGTGCCACTGAAAATCACTGGAATGACTCGAGCGATCCACCCTGACTGAACCTCAGCAAATCAACAAATCGCAGGGAAAATCCCGAAACCCTGCTGAGCTGAGCCCAGCCAGGGCAGCTCGGAGATACGTGGGCGTATCGTTAAGGAGGTCAAGGGGATTGAGATTAGTTTTTTCTTCAGGATTTGCTGGTCCGGGGCCTGTTTAAAGAAGCAGAGGACAGTGAGGGTTTTATGGAGTGTAAAATGAGTGGGCCGCATGTATCAAGGAGCTCTTTGAGAAAGTCAGTGGGAGTGAAGTCGGAGGGGAAATGACTCACGCTATCTGTTTGAGAGGGAGCAGAAACAAACTGCTGAGAGTAGAAACATGATAGAAAACCCTGATAGGGCTCAGCTAAGCAGGGAAAACTGCTTCCTGATGGCCCATGTTTTTCAGTGAAGAGAGTGAAACATTCTTAGTAGCACCAGAATAGCTACCAAGTGGACCTTCTGGGGAGATCATTTTTTCAACTACTGTCGACAACAACGGCAAAAAAACAAAAAACAAACAGGTGGTGTAAAACCAGTCAACATGTTTTTGACACCAATAAGACCTCAGCTGCCTTGGGAGAAAAAATAATATAATAATGACAACAATAATATAAATGATACCTGGCCCCTCCGCCTTGACGATGGCCTCAGGCGAGATACAGACTCCTCGGTCGTACAGCGGGAGCTCGTTGCAGGCCAGGCTGTCGGGCCAGCTGTGGTTGTAACGCTTCATCACCGGCTCACAGCCGGACTTCGCCCGTTCGCACACGGCCTTGCAGGGTTTGATGGGCTCATGCTGGAAGTCAATGGTGCAGATGGGAGCGTACATGGCACACAGGAAGAAGAGCAAATCCGGACTGCAGCCAGTACCTGAACGGGCAGGGAAACACAGACAGGTGTGTTACCAGGACTGCTTCTCTAATCTACCAGTGAGAATATCTTTGGTACAGTTTAAACTGAGTCAGTTGAAGTGCCTTTAGAATACTTTAAAAGGCAAACTGAACATTGAAATCAAAGATCTTTAATATTTTTGCAGTCCCACAACAGACAGAGCAGAGTTCCTCCAACAGCACAACCTTTTAGACACTTATTGTCATCCCTTTTGTCTATTTTGTATGGCTGTGACGGGATATCATACTGTATGATCTGTTAAGTATTTTAAATGACCTCAATTGTCATACTTGCCAACCCTCCTCATATTCCCAAAAGACTCTGGATTTTTCATTGCCCTGTCCCTATTTTCTCCCCCAGATCACAATTCTCCTGTATTTCTCCCGATTTTTGACAAATTTTCACACCTTATTTCCTTTTCACAATCTCAACCTGTTTCTGGCTCTGTACAGTGTGTATAAGCCCTGCACAACTCTAAGAGTCTACTGTTTCTACTCGGACAACAGAACTACACCAGACAAAGAAGACTTAAGGAAAGTTTTAATGGAAAGGGGCATGCATTTTGTAAAATCTGACATGTCAATTTTCTTTGCGGGCAAAAAATAAATGAATGAAAGAAAACTAATGACGATTAATTCATGGCAGAGATTTACACAAGTTCACACTATATTATAAATAAATTCTATATATAAATATTCTTTCCTGAGAATTAAAAGTAAAATTAAAAGTATTTAACATAAAAGTGCTGTTGCAATGTACTTGCATAATGTATCTTCCCTATTTTTGAGGTTTCAAAGTTGGCAAGTATGTTAGTTGGGTTTTTGTACAAGTGAAGGGTTGCCTTACATTTTTTACAGTCAACATTTGCAGCATTCAATGTTTGTGTTTCACTTGTAAAGTGGGAGCTAGCAAGCTGGGCTTTAACTCAGAAAATCGAAGATGGTTAGTGTTTTTTTTTAATTTGAAGAAATAACAGCAGGACCATGGTTGAAGTACAGCTAAACTGGATCTGTTGGGCAGAAGAAGGAATGAAGTTTGATGCTGAACTTGCAACGTTTCTTCTAGACTGGTACGTAAGTAAGCTGAAAGAAAGAAAGACCTATGAGAGACAGTGCATTTCCTTGTTTGTTAAGACAGGGGTGGACAACCCAACTTTCTGGTGATACGCTGCCCTTATTTTAGAGTCTAGTCTAGACTATCTGAGTATGAATTTGACATGTGGCAAAATCTTACATACAGCTCCTTTAAATGCACAAAATGTGATATCTGCCACTAGGGGTCTCTCTCCCATTAAAACAATAACAAAACAGGTTGTTTGAGACAGTGCCTAAGTCACGCCTCTTCTGGTGGACCACTATGGAACGTAACTTTGAAAAAATATGAACAGCAGTCTGTGGGGAGAAACAAACCATTTTTTGACCCGGTTTGAATTGTGCTACGAGTCACATGTTAAAAGATAATTTGTCAAGTCAAGACAGTCCCAGTTTGTCTTAAAACCGTTAAAGCGTCAGACTGTGAAGATGTGTGATTAGAAAGACTACAGACCCGGAAGTCATGTGAGTGACATTATGATTTTCTCCATCCAAAAGCTAACGTTAGCTGCTGAAGCTATGATGCCTGTGTATTTTTGTACTGGGATGCAGAAGGTCTTACTCATTCTTTCTCTTCCCGGCTGATAAAAGCAGTAGAGGTCGCTGACAAAACACTTCAAGACAAGAGATGTAGATTACTGACAAAACTAAACTAAACTACAACAAACCAACACCAAAATTAGACTTTCTTGACATGTAAAATTATGTTTTTTAGTAGCTGATGGAAATCTACCTGACATGACTTGGACAGAAATCATGTTCACAGATGAGATAATGTATTTAAGTTTTGTTCACGTTATGTTTAGTCTCGTTCCCTGACTTCCTTCCTTACTTTCTGACATATCCTGTGTTTTTTTTTAGCTTGAATAAATTACGGATTTCCCCGGGTTTGAACATTGTTGGAAACACTTGGGATAATGTAAGTACACTACTCTCTTCACCAAAGATTCCCACTAAACAGTACTTTCTGTCTCTGTTATTTGGACACCTGCTGAGTGAAGAATCCTGAACATGGAAACCTTGAACATCAGTTTACCGGTCCAACTCCACAGTTCTTCATACATACATGGTTCTGTCTTTTCTCATGTTTTCAGTGACTAAGTTCTAATATTTATTATGTGTTGAGAAGAAAAACTCCCTTTATCCTTTACACAGTCTTTACGGATGGGTATTAAGTCTCAGTCTTCTTTTTTGTCAAAGCGAGGAACACTTGTAGTTCCTCTTCTTTGCTGAGGGGAGATTTGTGTAAATGGACGATGCTTTCAGGGTCATCTGGCTAACCACATGCAGGACTTTTACAGACTGCCATCCGGCTGCAAGTTTCCCACAGGATGGTAGGAGAAAGAGTTCAACACTGGGTAGAGGACGGATCAGTGTTTTTATTGCGGTGCTGGACTGAGGTTTGGCTGCACCACTTCACAATGAAGTCACAGAAATACTTTGAACTTGTGACCTGAAACTGCTTCCTGGTTTCTGGCCTGCAGGTCTGTCATTAGGACATTTTTCTGGTTAAAGCTCATTGCCTTTCCACTTTCTCTCTCCACTCCTCTGACCTCAGCTGAGCTCTGTGTTCAGCCAATACCTAAATGTATTTATTGAAGACAGACGTGTATGCATCATGAAATATGATGGCAGTTACTGAGGTGGTCCACATGGCTTTAAATTTACATTTCAGAACATTTAAAACCACACAGCTCTATTTAACTCTGAACAGCACAGAACACTGATGTCTGTGACCACAAACTTTTTAATGTCCTAAAAAAGGATGCAGTTAGCTAACCAGTTCTGTAAATGTGAATATTGCAGCTGTAATTTAAATATCTTGAATATCATGACATGTACAGTGATATTTGACCACTTATTTGCCAGAAGTTAAGACCCCATCCAGTGAAAATCTGGTTGTTAACGTGTCCACGTGGTGTTTTTCATGTGTTACAAAACATATCAGGAGCAAATTAAGTTGTAAACATGCAAAAAACAAAACAAAACTGACACTGTAATGAACGAGGGCAGTCTCAAAACACATCAGATTCAGTCAGGCTGGGTATATGATGTCATAAACCTAAGGAACCAATCCTGTTAATTGAGGAGGTGGCGCTATGCATATTATCAGGAGCGATGCCGCAGCTAGTTACTGTAATTAGTGAGCAAATGAGAGGAGAAGCCAGGTGCAGCTACTTAGGAGTAAGAGTGGGGTGTGTGGAGAGGACGGGGACGGGGACAATTTGCATATTCATGAATCCTTGAATGCTAAATAAAGGCAAGGTGTAAAGCTTTATGCAAGTTATGTTAACAAGGTATTTGAACTTATTTTGCAAAAAGAAAAACAAACAAGAAAAAAAACCACACACCAGCAAATGTATTACTTCTTGTAGATCATTTTATATTATTTAAAACATGACTGGGGGAGGACTTATAATAAATAAATACACCAAACATCAACACCAAAACCTAATGGACTCAACTAGATCACCATGAGCTAGTTTTAACAAAATGCTTCAAGGTGTAATTTTCTCTTAACAACTATCTAAGGAGACAAAATGACTCTGCCAGGTGTATTATAGACATCAGGACAGGGGCACTGTGTTCAGGGTGGCTTATTAAATGAAAACTACCGGCCAGTTAACACCATGTATTAACATACTGTATGTCTTGGGTGTTCACATCTAGGGCTGCACAACTTGGTAAACTGGTAATATTGGTAATATTGATCATTGTTTGTTCCAGGCGAGTTGCTTCTATTGGTGCTTCATTCTGTTGTCACGCCTACAACCACGCCCATAGCTGCCAGCAGTCCCTCCTAGGACTCTGATTGGCTGCACCAGTTTTGGTACAGATTTTCGTGTGATCTCGCAAATCCACCTGCCTCGCAAGGTAAGATACCAATGCCATTATTGATTCTGCTTATCGGTCTGATATGTTATTGACCCCCTTATTGTATCCTGGTCAATATTTTGCGTGGAAAAAAAAGGTTAGGTAGGCCGACACAGGTTTTCAGCTGCAACACAACTGTTTTATTATCTGTGAGTCCAAACACAGTCTAAGTACAGAGTAGAAAAAAGGGTTAGTTAAAATATTTACTCTCAGTAACGGATGTACTGCTCAATTGGGAAGCAGTGGCACTTGTGAGAAGAGTGTCAAATACATGGCACCTGGGAATTTAAGCCTATGTATGGACCTTTTCTGCCTCTCCACCGTGACTCCTTCTTGTTCCAAGTTACCAGCAGTGTAAATGCATGACTTCGATGTCATTGTTTTGCAAGGTACAACTGTCAAAAACACACTGGCAATGATAAAAGGAATTGATAAGGTCGGAGGCATACCATTCCAATGCATCTGACAATTTGGAACCCGTTCTCAACTAGAACCAGTTCTCAATTCCTATCCCCACCTACATCACTGCTTTTCGGAGTTTATGTACATCAGCTGTATATCAGTGCAACAAAGTACAGTATTGTTTGTGGACTCTGGCAGAAGAGCAACTACTTTAAACATTGTTGCTTTTGCCTCTGTCGAGTGAAATCCTCTAGATTGCGACTTCAGGGATTTTCGATGGTTTAACTGGGAAACTGGGCATGCTTGTCACCATAGAGATAGATCGTAAGATTATGATGTTTTTGCAACTTCATCAGGATAAAGAAAATGAAACAGCACATACTGTACACTATAAAAAAAAAAAACTTTTGTCAGTATCAAATATACATGGTTTACTGGCAGATAGTGTATGTACACAACGTGAAGATTTGCAGAGCAGTGGTATTAGCTCAGCTTATCAAAAACACACAGAGGTTGTGATATTCTGTATCAGCTGGTATGTGGAGAGGAAAGCTTTCTGTCAGAGGAGAAAACACAAAGAACAGAGCTGAACACCAGTTCACTTTCAATCCCACCAGCAAAAAAAACCAAACAGGGTTACCAGTTCCAGCTCAATATATAATGAGATGTCACTGGACTAAATTCATAAAACTTTTTCAAAATTTACACCCATGATATTGGTGTGGAAACAAAAAATCTCAGAGACAGAAATCTCAAAATATGGACAATTTATGACCAAAGTTTCCTATATAATTAGAGAAAGTATGTTTCATGAATATGTTTGGATTAACTTTTAACATTCACGCCAATTTTGTATCTAATGATCAACTGTAGCAATCAGAGTTTATTTTATTACCATTTGAACTAAAGTAAATCATGAAACAAAAGTGGACAAATGGACCCCCAAAGATATATGAGACAGTATAACAACCTCAGCTTAACAGAATAAAGCAAAAAGAACAAGACAAGACTCACAGTATTAATATTTACAGAATTCACATTTGATCTGTTAAACTATGGTTTTTAGCCTCAAACATACAGTGCGAGTTTTGTTATGAAAGCGGCATGGCTCTGTGGATGGATTAGTCTGTCCACAGATCTGTCCACAACTCTGCTCTAGAATCAATTATCAAAAGTGCTATTGGATGGATTGCCATAAAACTTTTTATCCCCTCGTCTTGCATAGCCAGACCTACAGTATCTCCAGTCCTGTGTTATTGCTGGAGGTCTGGAACTGCCATTATCATTTTACTACAGTGGGAAAAACACTGTCTTGTTTCTATTTCTTCAAGCCAAGCATAATCATGGACAGTGCACAGCCCAGGAAGTAGCGACAGTGTCCCAGAAAAATAGTGTTTGGGGGGTAAACTGTTTTGGTGGAATATTTGCTCATGGGGAGAAAAGCCCAGAGGCACTGAAATGGCTAAATCTCTGCAAAAGAAAAGGTAATCTTGTTTACGTTCATACCTAAAATTAGGGCTGTGATGATAACCCTATTGCCACAATCCCACGGTCATGTGAAGCCTACCGCAGGGTTGAGCTCAGTACCGTCATCATGCCAATTTTAATTTCAAGGATCAATCTCATGTTGAGATCAGTGCATCAATCTGTTAATACATTGATGGATCAGTGACAGCACTGATTGGTCGACAACCTCAACCCAAGGCATCTTGGGATTGTCTATGGACAGCTAACAACATGCTAACAACAACAACAGCTGTGTTCATCATGGAAAAATGGATAAATAGCACTTCAAGGCTGGATTACAAAGCTTCTGAGAGGGATACCACTGAGCTGAAGTTGTAAAGGTACAATGCTAGAGTTAGCATTAGCTTAAAGTTATTGCTTATCTGACTGCTGCTTATCTAACTCCGTCTCAGTTTCAGCAGAAACAACAGATAAGACTTTTCTTGGTGTTGAGAAGCTGCAGCATTTATTAACTGACACACTGTAACCTGAACTGTACATTTACTGCCACACTGACAACTTAGTGTTCAGTTTAGGTTTCTGCTCTGCTGCGAGCATCGTCATTGGTTGCTCTATTTCGCTTGCACAACACGCACACTTACGCATTGCCCTATGCCTTAAAGAGTCTATGCTAAGCCAATGACAGCATGCTTCAATAATGTCCAATAAAACATAATTATTAAGGCAGTCACAGTAAACCGCCATCCCGTTGTAATATGCTGCTTTGTCACCCTGGTAAGAAAATATACATTTGCATTAATAGATCCATGAGCAGATTTCCACATGGGATTCAACTTTCAAATAAAAGTTGTGGTAATGACGGTGTAAGCTCAACCCCGCAGAAGGCATCACATGACCACTGTATTGCGGTCATTTGATTATTGTCACAGCCCTAATTACGCAAATGCACCTGTGTTAACTGAATCTCCCAGTGCTTGCAAATGATTGGTTTGTGTTTTGTTTAATCAATTTGTTAGACTAATCCATGTATGCCAATGTGGCTCATTTTGTTTTGTGCATTGTTTTTCCTTTTTCTGTTTCTGATGATGGCCTGCCAGAACTGTAATTAATGAGAAAGTCCAAATCATACAAAAAAAAAAGTTCACACTAGAAACAAACTGAGCCATGGTACAGTTTGATCCAGAGTGAGACCAACTCACAGCCAAGTTTGTCGACCAACCAACGTCGTCTGGGGGAGGTTTCATACCAATAATTTGCATTCAGATCAAACTGGAAAGTCTGTCTGTCCAAAACAAAATGTGTTTGTTTTATAATGCATCATAGCGTCTCCGAATCCACAAACCTACTTCTGTTCTGTTCAGGATTTACAGCCTTCCCTCCCCAGCCCCTGTCTTATTTTGAGTTTTAGCCTATATTTCACTTTTTTGATCTGATAACATTTTTCTTTCCAACAGTTGTGCTGCCAACACAGCATCAGCAGTTTCAGGTCTGAAGGGAGCCTTGAAATCACTGACTTGGAAGAAAAAACCCAGGTGAACACACATTCCTTGCATTGTAAAACTATGTGTGTGAGCCCTCCAGAGGGCTGCACTTTTAAGGTTTCAAAATGAATAGCTGAGATAAAAGTGGTGAAAATACTGTAACAAACTTAAATTACTCTGTAGTTAGTGGGCAGGTTTGTTTTTGTCTTTTAGATGGAAACAGTTGCAAAAGGACCTGAGAAAGAAGGAGGAGGACTGGGCATGATAAGGGATGAAGAAGAAGTGTGAAGGTATGATATTGACACAGTGATACGTTGTTAGCTCGGCTCTACACTAAGTGAAAGGTCACGTTTAAAGTTGAAGCTTTTCCCATGATTTTAAATTAATTTCTTGCCGTAAATGAAGTTTGATTTTAAAGTCTCAAATAGTTGCTGAAAACGTGAAAAGACTGAGAACTCTGTGGTACTGAATTGTGGAGTTTAAGTGTTAAACTGTTGCTCATGTTGGACTCTCTCAGTCCAAATCAGTCCAGCAGTTCACTTCAGCTCACTTCAGTTCCAAAAACCCGACAAAGAAGAAAAAAATACCATCCTATCACCGTCCTCTGGCTCTGGTCCAATATCCAATAAAGTTGCTAGACAGAGCGTCCATGTTTCAGGTCACAGTGGCATAGGAGCGGACACACCCCCAGCATTTCAGAACAGAGAAAACTGCTGATTTTTTCATGATATTCAGACCCAATTTTATATACTTATTAGCGACTGTTTTAATCATTCAAATTTGTCAGGGTTGTTAATAACACATTCTCTCTTGTGACAATCTCAGAGGACACATTTATTGTTGCTTAAAGAGGACCTATTATACTCATTTTCGGGCCGTTGTACTGAGTCTTGGACTCCTATAGAGCAGCTACACACGATTACCTGCACACAAAGCTTTGTAGATCTTCAGAATGCTGTGCCTCTCTCTGCATCTCCTCCTTGTATTTCCTGCATCCCGCGAAAACGGTCTGTGTAATTTACTCCACCCCCCCAGCCCTCCTCCATGTACGCCTCCCACCAAGCCCACTCTGCTGTGATTGGTCACATTCCCGAGGACTTCCGAAGAGCTACCGAGCGGTGCCGAGCCCCACCTCCTCATTTAGCCGGTGCAGGAGTAAACAGCGAACTTTACTACTCTTTACTCTTTTGAAAATGACAAGTTTTGAAATACAGCCGTATGTGTTGGATTCTAAATCCGATCTGGAGGTATAGACTGGACAGCCTGAAGTTTCTCCAGAACAGAGGTTACTTCATGACGTCTCTGAATGGTAGGCGTAGCTTGTTATTGTCATTACCTGTTTACCTGTGCTGCGTAAGGATGGATTTTGTTTTCGGCTAATCCACCTTAGTACTGGCCCATGTTGACAAAACAGTCCCGTGTGAAATGCCGTAGACAGACAAACACGGAGGTATTTTTATTTTGCTGGCCGGGAAAAAGCAACTCTATCCACTTCTGCCTGGTGCTTGCCTCTTTAGGAAAGCTAAACAAAGTTAACTTTCCCTCACACCAGAACAAACATTTTCTGGGAGCCATTGCTCAAACGTGCTAACACTGTGAAATTGTTGTAGACAGCAGAGCAGCGCACAGCGAAGCAGAGTGGGGGAGAGGGCAGGCTTAGAGCATATGCCGGGGTATTCCCATATAAGTAAGTCTGGCCCACATTCACGTCAATGCAACCTCTTGTTTAAAAAAAGAGTGTAAAACACAGCGTGCAGAGCCATCCAAAACAGCGTGCAGGACTCACTTCCAAATGCACGAAACTCATTATTTGACACGCTGGCATCGTTTAACACGAGTATCCAACATTGTAACAACATTTATAGGTCAGAAAAGAGGAAAAAGCATAATAGTTCCCCTTTAAGACAATCTTTAAAAATAGAACTCTTGTTAATTAATCATGAAAACATTGATTCTAATTTTCTGATTAATTTATGATGGGGTTAGGGTTGATCTTCTGCACTTGATGTTCCCCAACTGAATGCTACTCTGAAAGTTAGCATTAGATTGAACCATTTATGTTCACATCGTTTGCACTTGGTTTGACCTAATAAATATTTTGCCACGCAGCTGAACTGTAAACTGCCATTTTGAAAAATAAATGGCTGCAGGTGGAAAGGTGACCCACTGAGTATTAATGAGGCCAAAGTGTAAGTGCCTTAAACCTGCATTCTTCCTCATGACCAGCAGGGGGCCACTCCACTGTTTGCAAAAAGACGTCCAATTGTATGTAAGCTGATGAGAAAATGACCCTACTTCTAATTTGATTTATTATTCCTGTAAGGATTTTCCAGGTGAGTTTATGGTCACAATAGCTAATTTCAAGCTTTCTTCAATGCAGCCTCATGTTCATTTTATAAGTTATGGTCCCATTTAAAGTAAAGTAAACCATAAAGAAGCATGATTGGCAAGTTGCTACTACAGCGGCCTGTCAATTCATATGGAGACATAGCAATACGTAACCATGGCACTGTGTACACTTAAGTAGCTGTGAACACGTTTTTGCATATTGTCTGTTTTCGTCTGCTAACTTCTAATCTTTTACAGTGTGTTTTTGGTTCATGAAAGTTAACTGTAACATTTTGGTCACCTAAAAATGTCTTGTTCAACATTTGGTTGTACTAAAAGACACTCAAAGGAGTTGGCTGTTAATTTTTTTCTGGTAAATGCACTTTGTTTTAAGCCACTTTTTTGCTAGCCAAAATTAACATTCCAATTAATATCACAGTTTAAATGAATTACAGATGCACCTTGCTGACCAAATAGGTAGCTCATGTTAGCTGATAACTTAGCCCTTAACCCCTTGTTCCTCCCCAGTTCCACACCTCTGGTCAAATTATAATCACTTCTGGCTTCAAAAAACCATAATAGTGGCAGCAAGCTCGAGGATTCAATAGTATTCCATAAACCCATGGGTGACATTACAGTGTTGACATCCATTTCTTTTATTACAGTCTCTGACTGACACCTTTTCAGGATATAATAAGACGGTCAACTGGCTAGTGAATTAGACACACAAGTCCATTAATATCCAATTTCTTGTTTAGTCTTGACGTTGTTGATTGTTCATCATTCTGACGTTCATCCATTTGCTTTTGAGTTTTGAGACAATTTTAACTGGAAGTGTATATTATCAACTCTTCCTGTGACTAATCTATTGGACGTTTGAGTGACCTAAATGTTCGGCTGCCTCCAGTAACTACCCAGGGCAGTGATATGTGGTAAGACTGTCTTGGATCAGGGCTACAGTCAAACCATAAAACCAACAGTGGGCTGTAACTCTGACCAGCTCTTCAAACTATGGCTGCTTTCTCACTGATTGCTGTTACAGGAGCCAATTTTTCCCTTTTTGATTAAACTTAATCAGAACGATGGTTTCCACAAAAATGTTTCCATGAACTTGAAGTGAACTGATTGTTTAAGGTTTCTTGCCCACTCAGTCTGAAGGGTTAAGACCGGATCCCGCTCTGCTCCAGCAGCAAATGGTTTCATTCTTCCTGTAGATATTAAACAGAAGACGAAGACAACCAAACCGCAGCAACTGCCATGATCTGGAATTTGTTGGAAACTGAAGTCAATCTGTCCAGCCATGTCTGGTCAAGGTTCACTTTTTTGTTTGTTTTATAATGTACTTGATTAGCGGAAATGTGTAGTATAGCATACAAAATTTAGAGATCCAATACTTGTCCCTCTCCTTGGTGCCATATGAGATAGGCTTGGATGGCACTCCAAAACTTGCCAGGGGGGAGCATGATTGTACCTTGCTCTCAAGAACAAAAATATACCACCAGAGATCTCCAAGCTCAAAAATGTGTAGTAAGTCTGTTTCTGAATAACCACAACGGTTGCATCTTGAGCTGTGATCTGGAAATACTTTAGCTAACTGGCTTTTAATACATCCTATGGACAACCTTAGACTGAATGTGACTGTGTCTGGCACAAGATATAGAGGTGTTCACCCTCTTCAATGCACTTGCCCACCAAGGGATCAAACGCACCCAACTGAGGTTCAAGGAGGTGCCACATTTAAATCTCAGACAAAACAATTGAAAGCCCAAATCTTCAAGAACACTGGCTTCATACTTTTCCAAATGACTTCTGGGTTAAATACTGTCAGAGATGGCAGCATACGGACGGATTTACCTCCAACAGCTAGCAGTAGTGAAATGCGTCTGTCACAGAAGAAAGACGCTAAAATCTCCCGAAGAATCCACTCCAAACCCCGGTGAATAAAAGGTTGTTTTTTCAAATAAATATATAATTTTAATTGGTGATCACTGACTTTACTAAGCCGACTGTATCTAACGCCGCGACATGCAGCGCGTGCCAGCCTTATGCTGGAGATGCAGCATCTGACTGCTAACAAAATAAGGGATCCGTGTCAGCTTAATATCATGACTTTAAAAGCATTGAATTACTTGCCTTAACGAATTTCGTTAGAATAAAATATGAAGAATTGTAAAATATCATTTCTATGAGGCTGTTCAGTCAGACAGCAACAGATCACAAGTAATTAACTTGTATCAATCATCCTGGCAGTCTAGCGAAGATCAAGCTAGGTGCGGCTTTGTTCAGTCAATATTGTGTTCATTATAATGTTGTTAGTGCTGAAATTACACTTTCTGACTAAATAATTAATACCTCGATAATACACTACTCTGAGCCTTAAGGTGGAGCAGCCATTCAGTACATGATGTGTTGCGAAATGCACACACATGTCCGTCACACCCCCCTGATGGAATTGTGTATTGGCGATCCCACAGGGTGACGATAGGATAGGACGACCCAGAGAGAGGCTGTAAAAAATTGAGTCCAAATTCTAAGAGTAACAAGAACAACTGGGTTAGAAGAACATCAGGGTGGTCTCAATTAGAAGATATGAATATAGAGTACCTAAGTCACGCCCTTTCTGGTGTGCCACATGGGACCTGTCACTTCTGGGTGTGTAGTCATTCTAATTATGCATCTTCACAGTCTGGTATTTTAACAGTTTAACGACAAACTGCGACTGTCTTGACTTGGAAAAATGATCTTTTAAATTGACAAACATCGCGTGTAATTTGTGGCACAATTCAAACAGGATCAAGAAATAATTTCTCTTTCGCCATTGACTACATTTTAGATTTTTTTCCAAAGTTTGGTCCCATGGTGGTTCACCAGATCAGGTGTGACTTGGGTGCTTTATACAAACAGTAAATAAGGAGAACTACGGTGGCAGAAAAGCAACAGCAATGTAGCACAACAGGAAAGATCAGGTGAAACTTCACTACTTCCTGGCAGATAAGACCCTTCAGGGGGTTAATTGCCTCTCGCTTCTTATTGACAGTGGCACTGTAGTCCAGGTAGAAGATGACACGTCCCCCACAGTAGATGAGTTTATCTCGACTCATTCTCAATACACGTTTCTTGTCCCCATAATAGTGAGAACAACTTTCTCTGCCAAGTTCACGACTCTCAAGTTGCAGCGCTGCGATCTATTTTCTAGCCCATCCATTGTGACAGAAGAAGTTTGTTACTGTTTTTAGTGAGGCACGTATATCTTCAAAGTTGACAATCCTGTGACTGTAGCTTGACAATGCTCTCTCAAGGTCAGTAATACATCTGTTGTGTTCTCTGTAGTTTCCTATAGTTTGTTGACAGACTCTGCTATTGGATCCAGAGCATCGTTGATCATATTTTTGAGGTCAGTGACCAGCATGGTGTGCAACTTCTTCAGGTCTGCATGGAGAGATAATGGGTCACTGGTAGCATTAGCCATCTTGACTTTAGTAGCTGCTGTCATCTTTCCTCATGGTGTGGTGGCTTGTTCTTCTTTCTCTGCCCGCAAATTATGGCTCATGGTTTCCCGGATTTAAAGATGAAGCAATGTGGGCAAAAATATCAATGTGCTTTTTAAGTTGAACTGTGTAAAAGTAGCGAAGCAGGGCAGCCTCCCTCAGGCACGTCTAATTTCCCTGTATGCTAACCTGGTAAGTCAAGGTTCATTTCACCCAAATTACAAAAATTAGTTATTTTAAAAAATCTGTCCAGGTTTTGAGATATACACCTCTGAGATTTCTGTCTCATCTCTGACAACATGTAGGTAAACGGGTAAATGGAATTCAGTGTGTGGTGTTTTCAGCATTGGAATGTGAGATTTAAACAGAGTGACTGCGCCCAGTCTCGTATTCCTGCTTGGGCTACCAACTCTTGACTTTTTCCACATCCTGTGCTGCAATGATGTATCATTGCACTGTGGTGCAACATGACATCACAGCTTGGTATGGTCAAAATGACAACTGATCACATTTATAAAGAGATACCTGCATATTAATATGTAGAATCTGCATAAAGTAAGGGACAAGATTTTGGTATCAGAGGTGTTCTGGTTTGTAGTCTGAGCAGTATTAAACAATCACGTTTGAACCATCTTTGATTGAGCGCAGGTGACCAGTCCTTGTAGAGAGCAAAAGAGGCTGAATGAACTTTTTGTAAGCTGTTTATTTCAATGTATCTACATTTATATGCAGATATCTATTCATAGTAGGGCTGTGTATTGGCAACAATGTGGCAATACGATACAGATCACGACACAGGGGTTACGATTGCATATACTTCTATGTATATATTGCAGTATATTGCAATAGTGTAAGCAAGGTGATATATTGCTAGTTTTTAACATTAATTTTTTATTAATAATTTTAGGAAAACTGTCATAGACCACACCACCATATGCAAAAATTTGAGTAAAAAGATGTTTTTTTATGCAATTAGAACAGTAGAACAAGAGACAGCAACACTAATATCTAGCGGTCAGGGGTTTAAACACAGACAAAATGAACCACTACCTAAAATCTTTGCATGTATCATGATACAGTGTTAGTGAAAGTCGATACAGTATCACAAAACTTAATATCATGATACTCAAGTGTATCAACATGTTCGTAGACCCCTAATTTATAGAGATAGAGACTCCATTCTCATGTCTCAAATAGCTAACAGGACTGTAAACAGTTGAGCACCACACAGAAAACATTGGACATCCTCCGTAGAGACGTAACTGCCATCAGACCATAGCTGATGGGTTCCCACACTGCACCTGACCACGAACAGCTTTGATGGTGAGAGGTTTAGTGATGTACAGGTGTACTCCAAGACACTGTGACATCACTCTTGTCCTTGTCCTCACCATAAAAACAAGCGTCTAGATTGTTTGCGTGAGCAGCTTATTGCAATGCATATTTACATTTATTGTTAAAGGGAACCTCTACTGGGCGTAGTAATTATGACAAGAGATGTATAAAGAGCGAGAAAGTCTGCATATGGAGGAGATGGGGTGGATGGCTAAAATAAGTTTCGAGTTCCATATTAAACCATAACTTCATCACGTGAGTTATATGACTTCCACCAAACAACATATATTATTATTTTAACCCAAACCACGATATTTTCCTAAACCTACCTAAGTAGTTTTTGTGCTCAAACCTCATCAAACTGCAACCACCACCACCACTAGTAGATGGGGAAAAAAAGACACTGGCCAAGCATAATAATTTTTGCCAGCCAAAATAATAAATTGTCGTTTGGCAGACTGTTACACATAATAACTCATCACCACGGACTCAGCATCGTACTGTAGCCAGCCTCTTCCAAGACCTTCATCTCCAAATCTCTTTTTCTCACACAACTTTCTTTTCGTGTGTGCTTCCTTTTCCTCTCCTTCCCTTTCATCAGAGGGTTTTTGTTTTATAGGATGGCTTACTTCTTGTAAATATCGGCACATAATAGCTAATTAGTTTTAATTGATGCTAGCTTGCAACAGACCAGCGGCAAGTCCTGGCTCCTCTTTGTTGCCTTGCTTCCCTTTTCCTCTTTCTTCCTTTCCCTGTATTGTCTTTCACTTTTTACACTGTGTACCATTTTTGAAAATACTGAGCTTTCCAAGCACCA
>JAJHUR010101090.1:11032-22446 GCA_027495735.1 Lutjanus campechanus | reverse complement strand
ATCTAAAACACATTTTGCCTTGTTTTCACATTTTTTGCTTACCACATAATTCCATGATTTTATAGTTTTGATTTCTGCATTAATCTGCAGTGCAGTAAGATAATGAAAATAAAGAAAATACATTGAAAGAGAAGATGTGTCCAAACTTTTGACTGGTACTGAGCAGCTGTGGTTGAACACATCAGACCTTCACTGGCGCATTTTTTAAAAATTTGCTGTTCAGTTTGATGCTCAGACAGGTTTCTGTTGTCTCTGACCCCTCTGGTGATGCAAAGATTGTCACTGTGTGCTTCCAGTTCTGAGGATTTCATTGTAAATATATTTGATACATGATAATGGTGATGATGATGATGATGTTCATGTGGTTCAGTGATGTTCAAATGAGACAGAGACAGGACAACATTCAGGAGTCAGACCCATAATTCTTTATTCGTTTAAACATCTGGAGCAAATAACTTGTGCATTGTACATCAATAGACGGCACTTCATATTAGATATTAAAAGCCAGCTTCAGTGTTGTTCAAGGCAGTTAGAGTTTTCTAATTACATACCTGAATAAAGCTTTGCCTGTTCAGGAGTCCTGCAGTTTGTTTCTTCCCACAAGAGGGCGCCAAATGCAAAAAAAAAGCAGCACTATCAAGTTTATTAATTGAAAAATTGTGTATTTAAATGAGCAGCCGACAGTTTTATGTGGGTGCACATTTCCAACAGTAAGGTAAGTCATAATTAACAGATCAAAAGACAAAATTATAAGATTACAATGTCAAATTTATGGGATGAGTCATAATTCTGATACGAAATTGATCATTAAAAATATTTCTATATAATGACATGATTTTTTTTAATTTTTTTTATCATAATTGTGACTTTTCTTGTCCTTTTCTCCTAATTGACTTTTATCTCATATTTTCAACTCTTATCTCATATTTTTGACTTTTTATCTTATAATTGTGGCCTTTTTTCATCTCAGTTATGACTTGGTGTCTCATAATTATGAAGTTTAGCTCATAATTATGACTTACCAGGGGGATGTGAGTTTTTTTCTTCCCGTGTTTTGAAGTACCTACAGTATAAACATGTAAACTGCATTTCTGTGTAAAATATGTTCTGTGAATTAATTTATTTATGCTGCTTGTAAAAGACTCAGGAACACAAACTTAAGTTCTCTCTTCAGGGGTTGATAAATGTTGGCTCACGGGCCAGAACTGGTCGGACCCACAAGATGACTTTGCAACATTTAAAAAAATTTGCGGAGCAGATATTAGTGCCAGACCAGAATACAGTTTGAAAAGAAAAAAAAAAAACTTATTGGGATCTTCCTTCTTAAACAGTATTCGTGGAACTTCATTGCTTGCTAAGGCAGAAATTATTGTGAACAGTAAAAGGCATTAGGTGGAGCACTCAATATTTTGTTATTATGCAAGTAGATATTTTAATTCTAATTCTAACAAATAACCACAAATAAACAATAATTACTACAAATATTATTTAAATTTATGTTTCCTTGGGTTGGACAAACAATTTGTGATTTTTTTCTATTAAGAGTACTCTCGACCACTAGTAAAAGTTTTCTCTTACCTGAGAGAGAGCAAAAATACGAAAATCCCAGAAATCAGTGGGTACAAACAAAATAAGAACAAATAATGGATACAAACATAAAAGAGAGAAAAATTGCTGAAATTAGACTTATTTTTCCTAAAACATCTCTTATCATTTTTGTGAATGCAGGGTTCATAATAAAAATGACTTTGACTCTCCTGCTTTACATGTTTTTTGGTCATATTACTGTGTAAACACCGATATACGTTTCTGGGTATGTGAAATATACCATAAAGGTTTGTACTTGAATATTTTCTGTTTCAAATAATTTTATTCTGAAGCTTGATTATAAATGGTACAGGGCGTGGTATTACCATGCTTCATTTCCATAAAGATAAACACAACACAAAAACGGATATTTTCTATAATTTAAGAAAAAGTCCTCAGAGACGGTGTCGGGGCGTGTCTCGGTCACGCCGGGCGGAGCTGCGGGCTGTCTGTCGGTGATCTCTCCCACACAAAGGAGAGGAAACAAAACAAAGGCAGGAAGCCTGACATTAACCAGGGTTTTACTGCTTCTCCTGCAGGCAGACCACATCCAGACAACAGGCATGCATTGACTGGATTGTGCGTTGGACGCCGCTTTGTTCTGCTGCTGCTGGGAGAGAAGAAAACAGCACCTTTGGGTGGAGGTGAGGCATCATTACGCACTGGACTGACTGCGTCTTTCAAAGTGATCCATGCAGAAACTGTTGCGTCGCGTCTCCAGCTGAGTGACCTGTCCTCTGTCTGTGCAGCAGTGATGATGAACGGGAGTCGGGGCAGCACGGCGGACTGTCCGGTGGGCGGCGTCTTCTCGGTGGAGGGTCTGCCGCCGCTCCCGAGAGGCCTGAGCGGCATCCTGAACTCCAGCGGCGGGTCGTGGCGGGACATCGAGAAGGTGCACAGCAAGAGAGCGCGCATCCAGGCCGACATCAGCCGGGGCGGCGGGAACGCGCTGCGCGGTCACAGCAAACCTGGCGGACTGGACGCAGCTCTGGCTCTGCTGCGGAAAGAGATGGTGAGGCGGTTTGCAGGAGCCAGGGGCGGTTCTAGAGCAGTTTTATACACCGGGGGCAGGCTGGGGCCAGTTGTTCTGTCAGAGGGGCAAATTCAACCCGAGACAAAAGAGACATTTTCTGTAAAAGTGAAAATTGTTGTGCAAAAATGAGCATTCTACTAATCTTATTGCATATTGCAACTGCAATTTCTCACAAAATAGTTGCAATATGACTTTTCTAACCATTACCTCTGTTGAATTAAGAAAAAGAAATGCACCTTATCATTCAAAAACACACCATATCGTGACTTGAATTGAGAAAAAATACATTAAATGTTGCTTTTAAAGCTAAAAAAATAAAATAAAAACAATTTGCATTATGTTCTGTAAAAATGGTCAGACAACATATATGCCAATAATAATATAGATTTATACAGCTATAGGCTAACATTGGCCCAGTAATGTTGGGTTGAGCTCTACTTAGTTATTTGTTTCAGTAATTTTGTTCGTCAGCACCAAAGAAACTCAACACAAAAAATATCCCAGTGCTCTGTGAATATCCTGCCCATGTTTGTATGTCAAAATAGCACAAAAAAAAAAATCAATTTTCTTTGCACATTGTGCACAACTGCACACTGTAAATGGCATTTATGCTGTACAAAAATGTGTTTAAAGCTTGCATGATGTATGTTGGCATACTTGTCTTAGAGCCTTAGAATCTAGGCTCTAAGTATATTTTAACACTCGTGCTCTATTTTGGTAGGTGAGGTGAGAGCACCCAAAAATATGTGAACAATATGTGTATATGTCTTGAATGTATTTAAGCATGCCTTAAATGCAGCTTTCAGTATAGCTGAAGTGGTTTCAATTCACAGAACGTGAGGTACAGCCATTGTAAACATTTAAAAAGTAAACTAAAGCATATCAAATATACTTTTTGAAAATATACTTTCACTTGGGAATGGTGAGAAAACAAAAAAAGTGAATTCCATCAATGTCTGCTTAATAGTTGAAACCACATCTCATCAGTGAAAGAGAAAGTAATGGTTCACTTGTTAAGATGTGAGGTAAGATTATAATATAAAACTATTTCTAAGGTCAGAAATGAACTTTCGAACTAAATTTCTACCGAGTTTCCTCAGTTGTTGTATAATCTTAGATGGCCAGAACAGATGTTTTGTGTCTGTGGTCACCAGGTCGGTCTGCGTCAGCTCGACATGTCTCTGCTGTGCCAGCTGTGGTCCCTCCGCGAGGCCATCCAGGAGTACAAGGGCTCCTCGCTTCTGTCCGAGGCCTCGTTCAGCGCTGATAATGGATACTCTGAGGACGAGGAGGAAGATGATGAAGTAGAGGAGGAAGATGATGATGAGGAAGAGACAGGAGGAGTTCTCTCGCAGTCTCTTTCTTCCTCTTCGTCCTTGTCTCTGCCCCCACCCAGCAGCAACTCCAGGGACCAGTGGATCAAGGAGTCCTTTCATATTCCCTGATGAAGACACAGACACTCGCTCCATGCACCACGTCTCTCACTGCCCTGTTACACTTGTTTATATGTCGTGCATCTGTTGTGCAGACAATACGTCCAGAATACAGTCTTACGTTCTACATTCAGACACTTTTGTCAACCAAAAATGACTTAATTTGACATTCTATTGATGCTATTAGAAGTGCTTTTGGAAAATCTTATGTGGCCTTTACGGATGCATCCAGTTACATTTGCAGGATTTTGCTCCACTGCAGGTTTGATATTCGGCTTCAGTGCACATGAGTAGCAATCTGATAAGTTTAAGAAGCATGAAGTGACGCACAGCTGTGTTTTGTACTTTTTGTTGTTCCACTTGTTTTCTCCCCACACACACACTACATCAGGCCTATTCAGTTGACCCTTCCTAAGTCCCGCCCCTTTTCACTCTGCTCAGTTGAGCAACCTCGGTGCCTTGGTCAACTTTCTTCTTTCCTATTTCCTGGACTCCAGGGGAACTGTAAAAGTTACATTAGGGTAACATGAGAATGGGTGAGATCAATTTAATTTTTTAAACAAACTTTATTGGATTGAATGTCATATAAACAATATTGCCAAAGCATCAAGGATAAGACAGTTAATAATAACATTAAAAAATACAGTTCATTGATAAAACAGATGTCAGAAATCTATCTTCAGCCTATAGCATAATCAGTGCAAGACAAGTGAAACACATCAATAATATTCTTACATGTTTAACAAAAAGGAACACGACATTTTAATAACTAAAAGTAAAAAATAAAGCCTACATAAGTAGTTTGATACATCATACAGGCAGCTCTCATTTTAGCTTGTTCATATTATCTATTACCCTAGACTAATGGTTCATTTTCAGGGCAAACAGGACAGGATTCAGAACAACTGCTCAAAATTCAGGACTGTCCTGAATTTTTCAGGAAGTCTGGTCATCCCGAGTAACATATATTCATATCTTAACTTAGCTCATGTTAGCAAAACGCTAGCTAGCTAATCTATATTGATTTAGTTAGCTAGCATTTAGCATTACCCAGCTAGTTGGCTAGCGATTGGCATTAGCTAACTTAGTTTGTTACCCTGTATGCCACTGCTACAGGAAAAATGATCAAACTGACTGAGGTACCAATTTGGCTCAACTGCTATTGGATCGCAGAGCAAAAAGGGGCGGGACTTAGGAAGGGTCAGTTTACAGGTGTGGCCTTTAACAACCTCAATGCAGCCCTTTGATCATTTATAGATATGGGGGGGAAATGTGATTTTATTTAAACAACCCGCTATAATTCTAATGTATGAATGAGATCATCATCTTATTAGTAGACTAATGAGCCCATTCACTGGTTATGTCTGTTTATAAGCACAGAGACACCTGTTATTTTTAGTTCAAACTCAGGGTGTTAAAGCAGAGGGAATATGGTTAAAGAGAGCCAGAATAAATAAACAGATGTTAAATGCAACATTATTGTCATTAAAACAACAAGCTATACTTACAATCTAGGATTACAAAGGTGCATCGCTTTTTTCGTGTTCTTTTGGACATAATGCTTCTTTTTTAAATTTTGAAAACTAAAGTGGTGAAAAAAATAAAAAAGGTGCTTTTTTTAACAACTTTACGAACCAAGTTTACAGGTCAGACACAGGAAATGTAAACATCTGTCCTCTTGGTGCTTTAATTGTTTTCAGGTCTGGCCCTTCTGAGAATATAAAATATATATAAAATAATTGAATAGACCTGCTCTATATGTAAGGATCAGAGGGCCACTTGGGTAAAATTATGCTGAGTGATGATTATGTTCAACACCGGCAGGTCAATAAAAAAAGATTTGAATCTTACACATACTTCAAGACATAATTACTTTTTTACCACTGTACAGTTTTTATCTGGCTGTGGGCCAACCAGATTAAAGCAAATCAATACATGCTGTTGACTGGCTGCTAAACTTGCTCTACCTGTTAGATAAATTAGCTGTTTATTGTATGTTAAACTAAAAAAGAAAAGAAAAAATCAAGACAGAAACTAGTGAGACCAGATGTTATCAGCTTCTTGCTCATCATTGCATAATCTACATGCTGCTACATGCTGCTTTCTTGCCACTGACGTTGATTAAATATTATTGTGACGTCTATGAATACGAGTGTGGGATGAAACGAGGTTCCTGACTCGTCAGACTCCCTGATTTCTAACCTGAGTAAAATAATCTCCTTTATTGCTCACTATTCTCTGCCATTTAGCACCTTGACTGAAGAACAGAAGTGCTATTAATCAATAATCTGTATTCTCTTTAATACTTTGAGTGTTTGACACATTTCTCTGACTTAAAATAAAATAATGAATTATATGTAGCTTGTCATTCTGTCATTTCTGTCATTTATAAATCTTAATTTACAATAAGTGTGATGAAATTTTGTAGTGTTTTATGCCCTATGTGCTTCTTCTGTCTCGCTCAGGACACTCCTGTAAAACTTTATTAATCTCAGTGAGGCACTGAGATTAATAAAGTTATATATAGGCCCACATATTAAAATACATTTTGCGTCATCTTGAAACTTCACCGGTCCAAACTCATAACAACACCTGTCCTTTGTCACAGGACAACATACTATAATAAGCTAAAAAATATTGTCTTTTCATGTCTTTTGTAGTTTTTAATCCATCTTAATGACTTGCATGTCTTTTGTAGTTTTTTCTGTCTCTTTGTGGTTGCTTTGTGTCTCTCTGTTGCTCTTCTGTGTCTCTTTGTGGTCATTTTGTTTTGTAGTGGAAACATTTAAATAGCCTTGGATTAAATTGCTTATCACACAAAGAGTATGACACTTTTCTTGACAGGCAAATATCTCTGAAAACCCAGTAAATTTATTTTATTCTTTCTAAATCATAAAATAAAACAACAGTGTTTAACACAGACGTGCGCACGATTTCAGTATTTAAAATAAAGTTAATCAGAAGATGATATTGCAAATCATGACCAACAGGGGACACACTGTCTCCAGTCAGTCCTGCAGGCCTCCTCCTCCTCCTCCTCCTCCTCTGAGGTCAGGCCGAGAGCGGCGGAGTGAGGAAAAACCATTTGCTGTGGAGAGAGCAGGAATGAAGGGGAGTGACGTTTGAGAAGAAAGTCTCATGCTGTTGTCTATTTATAATCAACATATGTTGAGGTTATTGTTAGAAGCTATCTGCCTGTCTGTCTCTCTGTCTGTTTGCTCTCATCTCCTCATCAGAACGCAGGGTTTTTGTGGTGTGGATTATCAGCTAAATGTAAATGACTTCTAACTGCTCGCTGCTATTCTTTATTCACTCCTGTGTGTCTCATTTTTTCTTTATCTGCCTCTCTTTGTTTTTTTATTGTCTTTCTATTGGCTGCTGCTGCTATTATCACACCACGCAGTTATTGTAAGTATTGTCAGTGTGCTACAGCGAGTGATTATTTAAATAAATAGACATCAGACTGGAAGTCAGAGCAGAGGATGTCAGCAGGGAGAGCCGAGAAGGACAATGAGGTGTTAGCAGGGGAGCTGCGACACAATGAATGCTGAGATCAGCCCTTCATGTGAGGAAATACCCCCATGTTGAAAAGATTATATGAGAATGAAATTCCACCAAGGTGACAAACAACACCAGGAAGGACCCTGTTGACAGTTTTATGTAACTATACGCAGGTTTGTGTTTGGTTTAAACAGTGGTGGACATAAAAAGGGCACCAGAATCAAGTCATTGTGCATCTACGGTTAAACAGTTCCAAACTGTGGCTAAAATTAAAACTGTTGTATTGTGTATCTTGGATTAGTTTATTATAAGTATAACTACTGCATATCTGTAATAAAAACACAGGGAACTATTAACTATTTATCACAGAGAGACCAACTAACTTTCTAGCCTGTAGGGCAGCTTATATGGCACTGCATCATGTTATCTCCACACCCTCGAGGGCACTTTACTGCATTTTTTCCACTCGAAGGGCAATCTAGAGGGCACTGAATGTTTTCTACACTGCATCACTTTTTCTCCATTTTAAGGGTACCTATTAGTCTACTCACTGCATCAAGTTTTCACACTCTAGAGGGCCTTGCATCGCATTTTCTCCACTGAAAGGGCACACTACAAGGCATTTGATTGTGTTTTCTCTACTGGAAGGGCACTCTAGAGTGCACTGAATCACTTTTACTCCAATGGAAGAGCACCCTAGAGGGTATTTTATCATATTTTCTTTCTTGAAAGAGCATGCTAGAGGACACATCATTATGTTTTGTCCACTGGAAGGGCAGCTAAAGGGAAGTTCACCATGCTATCTCCATTGGAAGGGGACCCTTGAGCAGTGGTTTTCAGCCTTTTTGAGCCCAAGGCACACTAATGGCCAAGCCAAACTCTCAAGACACTGCTGTTTTCATATCCATGCAAAATAGCCTCTATAACAGGGATTGTAATTTTCATGATGAACTTGTGAGCCACATGATGAAAACATTCAGCGGGCCACATCCAACTCCAAGGCCACATTTTGCTTAGGTCTGCTCTATAACCAACCAAACCAACAGCAACAACAAGTAGCCTATTAGCCAATCAGATGCAGAGTTACCAGAGTGTGGATGGGGAAACTAATTAGGCGTCATCAATCAACACCTTTGATGTTTCACACCAATGATTCCCATCATCTGGCTAAAACTGGGGTTCACTTTTTAAAGGATTTTTTTTAAGGGTATAGAATAAGTAATGATATAGTAAAGTCAAAAGTCATTCATAACTTATTATATTGCAATAATGGGAATAATGGGTAAATCTGAATGTGCCTCACGGCTCACCAGCGTCAGAACCACCGCCCTAGAAGACAGACCATCATCTTTTCTCCACTGAAAGGCAGCCTAGAGGACACTTCAATGCATTTTCTTCACTGACAGAGCACCATAGAGGACATTTTATCATGTTCTCTTCACTGGAGGGGCATCCTAGAGGGTGCTTAATGCATTTTTTTTTTTTTCAAACATGGGAGCACCACCGGGAGGTGATTGCCAGTGATGAGACTGGTCTTTCATGAGAGGAAATACCTCAGAGATGACAAAGGGAACAAATGTGAGAATTCAATTCCACCAGCGCAAGAAACAACACAAGAAAAGACACTGTTAATGCATGTATGTTACAGTAGAAAAGTCTGTGTTAGAAGCATAAAATGTGGTGTAAAGTAGTCGTACAAAGGTCAGTTTACAGGGAAGTATGTTTAAAAATGAAGGGAGCTGTAGGTACGAACGCACCTCTGAATATTGGACCTACAGTGTAATATTAGACCAACTCTGACTCATGAGAGAGCTGTTCCCCCTGCTGCCGCCCTGCACTCACTCCTCCACCCCAGCTGCCTCTGTCCATCCATCCATCCCTGTTCCCCCACCTAAAAATACACTCTTGCTCTCACTGAGGAAAATCCCAGTGCCTTGACCTAGCTTGAACACACACACACACCTACACACACACACACACACGCACTGACTGGCCCTCTCCATGGAAACTATTCCTCTGTAGTTGAAACACACTTTTCTGGAGAACGTTGGATGACGCAGCTGAAAGTCAGGAAGTGACTGGAGTTCTAACTATGAGCTCAATTTTTAAACAAACAATGGTTCAAATGTATTTCATGCCATAGCAGCGGTTCTGTCATAAATGACAGCATATCAGATTTTCTGTCCTAAGCTGTGTGAAGTTCACAGTTTTTTTTCTTCACAAAAGAAGCACTAAAGAGAACATCAAATTTAGGTGATTTTAAACACGTTCCCCTCATATGATTCCTTAAAGATTTTCTTTTCTTACTCAGAACACACTGAGGACACAAAAGTTAGTTTATGTTGCAGTTTGTGTGAGGATGACCCACACTTTTCAGTAAAGTGTCTGGATGACACTCTTGGAAAAAAAGCGCTAATGGGAACTTTATAGGGTTCTTTGGTTTGTCCTCATAGGAGAACGCTTTTTGGTTTCTGTAGGAACTTTTATAAAGGTGTAAAGGTTAGAATCCAACATAGGATGATATCTACAATGATGGCCTTTTCCACCAAATGAGCTCTGGTTCTGGAACTGGTTCCATTCAAGATCCTTGGAACTTTGGTGCTATCTAGTGAACCAGCTGGTGTTCTCATCAGTTTTGAGCAGAACTGTTATGAACAAGGGTCATCATCATCAGAGAACATTGCAGAATGCAGAACCACTTGTAGAATATGAGATGCACACTTTAGTTCCGAAGGAAAACCTGCTTCTTTGGTTCCACCTGGGAACCAACCTTGCGGGTTCCAGCCATTTCTGGTGGATATAACAGTTCAAAATAAGGTGACTGAACGGGAACAGGGTTGGTTCTGTGTTGGTGGAAAAAGCCTATGCGATGATCTCCCACAGAGAACCCTTCAATGGTGTAATGGTTCTGACCAGAACCTTCTCTAGGGGTTCTATCCAGAACCTTTCCACTTTCCAAGGCTGCTAACAAGAACCCACCCAGGGAGTTCTACCATAAATCCTTTTACATTCCAATGGCTTTATCTGAAACCCAACCAGGGGTTCCATTTAGAACCCACCGAAGGGATTCTTCCCAGAACCTTTTGATATTCCAAGGGTTTCAACTAGAATCCACTGAGGGAGTTCTAACAGGAACCCCTTCATATTCAAAGGGTTTCATCTAGAACCCACAGAGTGCATTCTACTAAGAACCCTTTTATATTCCAAGGGTGTCATCTTGAACCCACCTAGGGGGTTCTGCCAAGAACACATTCTGCCAAGAACCTTTTAATATTTGAGGGGTTTCATCTAGAACCCACTGAAGAAGTTCTAGCAAGAACCTTTTTTATAATCCAATGGTTTCATCTAGAAGACACAGAGATAGTTCTACCAAGAACTCTTTTATATTCCAAGGGTTTCATCTAGAACCCACTGAGCGAGTTCTACCAAAAACCCTTTTATATTCCACATAGAATTCACTCAGGGGTTCTTCGGATAAAACGGTTCCTGATGGAATCCCTAGAATTAAAAAGAAAAAAGAAAAAAAAGAGTTCTTCAGAAGCAAATGATTCTGGGTTACGACCTCAGCCTCTCTCAGGAAGAACCCTTTCGGAACCCTTATTTTCCAGAGTGTAGAGTACATGAGCCTTGTCTCCTGCAGGGGTTTTTGCAGAGCTGATTAAGTTGAAGAGTAATTGTCAGATAAGCCTGTTCCAGTGACATAGACAGTGGGGATCAAAGTCTACTGTATGACTGCAGACTGTTACCTCAGTGTCTTCACACACTGCTGCTCAGATAAAGACCTTTGCATACTGCTGCATCACCAGCAGACACTCTTTGCATATCCTGTCTCACTCTCTGCCTGTCTCTCTGCCTGTCAC